>JAQLOM010017397.1:0-18583 GCA_030068315.1 Chrysichthys thysi
GTGGTACAGCTGAACTGAAGGACTTCTCCAGGTGAGACCACAGAGTTTGGGGAGATCCGAGTCAATGTGGGAGTCTGCAAGTCTTATAATAAAGAAATATAACTAATAATTTTGTAAGCGTGTTTAGGTTAAACAGTGTATTGCAACAGAAAACTATAACAGCTTACTTGAGCACATGACTCCAGCATCTTCATGATGTGCACAGTTCTCCACTCCAAATCCTCTGTGTGAGCACTGATCTAATTAGCTCTCAGTTCCAGCACACTGAACATCATCCAGCCAGGTTGGTTCACTTCCCTGACCAAAGCGGGCATTATGAGGAGCGCTGACGGCTTTACCACATCCAAGCTGTCTACACACCACCTCTGCATCCTTTAAGTCCCAGGAATCATCACACACTGTTCCCCACTGGGCTTTGTGCTGGATCTCCACTCGACCACAACAGTTACTCGAACCTTTCACCAGCCTGATCTCTCGGACTGATTTAATATGTAAAAATATATTATTTCTTAATCACAGATTTTATATCAGCTTTGCATGACTTAAGTAAAATAATGTTACAAATAAAACTAAGTTGTAGAATTTTTTTTACTTGATTTTCTATCCTTGTATGCTTAAGTACCGAATAGTAAGTTTGTATCGATTAGCTGTAAAGTGTTATAAAATTACAAACATAACCAGTTGAGGTTGCAGAAAACTTTCACCTTCCCTATTTTCAGTTCTTGTATGCTTGAGAGTGTTGATTTTGTTGCAGTAAATCAAAATCCAAATTTTATTTCCTAACTAAACTCAATACAAAATGTCTAGTGAACAATAAAATATATGCTAGATATCAACACTGCTAAAAAGTAACTTTTGGTTTTTGGTTAAGCATTCCTGAATAAAAGCCACACTTTGTCATTTTTTCCTCAAAAAATATCACAGATAATGCGAAATATTTAATGCTGATAAGTGATGGCCATGCAAGATTTGTATGGAAATAATGCTATGTCAATTTGACACTTTTACAATAATTTGCCAGGAAGAGCAGCTCATCAGAAAATACTAAAAGTTTATTTAAGATCATATCATAGCACTCTTGAATTTGCTAAATGGAATCTGAGTGGACAAAAGGATTAATTTTCTATAACATGTTTATATTGTTACCATAGCAACAACTTAGAGTGGCCTTCTTGACACTTCAGAAAAATTTATTTTAAAATGTTGCTATGGTGACGTTTTCTGTAAGGAGACGTTTGTTTAACATTTATGGAAGGAGTCTCCAATGTCAGCAATTTGTAACAGAGGTAAACCTGTTACTTTGTGTTGTTATATGGGGAACATCTTTAAGGTGGAGGAATATACGTTACAGTCTCTTGGCAACATGACAAGCTGCATTCTTTGGTATTATTAACCAAATTAACAACCAGCTCATGTATACATGTTGTGAAATGTTTATCCTTATGTAACACCATAAAAGAAGACATCTGTATCCATTAATATATGTCACATTTTTTTGCTAACCAATAAAAGTTAATCAATGTAATATAAGTACACTCGAACTAATATGAATCCATGTCTGCTATTCCTATTAAATTCTGAAAATGTCAGAACTTTTACATATCAGTTGTGCGTAAAATTATTTTACAAACAGTAATTATTTGCATTAATTAATTAATTAATAATTTCCTTTAATCACCTTTCAAATCCAGTTTCTTACTATTTTGTGACCGCCCCAGCCCGGCCCTTCAGCCTACTAACCCCAACCCCCTTTTTTTTTCAGAGCTTGATAAGGACTTTAGTGTCAACATATCGTAAAGAGTTATATTATTACTGTATATACTGTCAGTGCCACTCTAAAGGGAGGGAGAGGAAAAAGAGAAGGGAAGTAAGTAATAGTAAGTAAAGTAAATAATTAGAATATGACAGAGACAGATCTCCTCTAATTCTCCTCTATCAGGTCTCAGCAGCTCTGGACAAATGAGAGATGATGGTTAGAAGCACACTCACAGACCTCTAGCAGGTGCAAGAGTGTTCACTCCGGCATGGACATGACTACAGAGTTACTGAGAGATAGTAGAATATTTTATTCCTCAGTTTCAAGATCATGACCAGCCATCACTGACTAACATTATTTATGCATTAATCATTTTAATTAAGTCATTTTAATTAAATCATTTAATTAATTTACTGTAACTATTTAAATAGTATAGAAATTACAGATAATCAATGACAATTATTTAATCCACATTCAATAATTAAATAATGACTTAATTCTATTCTATATAACATCCTCTCTGTACTTACCCACAGTGAAGGTAATGGAGCTGCTTGTGGATGATGTGGTGGCATTTTCCCTGTATGAGTAGTTACAGGTGTACTGGCCCTGAATTGGGGCATCTGAAGTCAGAGGAACTGCTGTAGACTCTGCAGATCGCTTCTTTATCGATCTCCCACTATTGTATAAACTGAAGACTACAGAGATGCATGTTAGAATGGGTCTGATACAGTTACAAAATGTCACGTGAACAATGCCATATATTCTAGAAATCAACAATGTAAAAAAGTAACTTTTGGCTCTTGGTTAAGGATTCATTACTGAATTAAAGCCATGCATTTTGTTGTTTTTTGTTGGATTATGCAAAACGTTCAATCCTGATGGCCATGCAAGATTTACTCAACATGGTGGGAAGAATTTCATGTCAGTTTGACGCAACAATAAATAATATTTGAAGGATTAAAACATACATAAACATAGTGAGACATACAGGCTACTAAGCAGATAATAATGGGAATAATCTTTTACAATCATTTGCATGGAAGAGCAGCTCATCAAAAACACTAAAAGTATATTTAAAATTCATACCAGAGCACTCTTCAATTTGCTGAATGGAATTTGAGCAGTCAGAAGCATTCATTTTCTTATTATGGATTAATTTCATAGTAACAACTTACACAGGGACTTTCCAGATGCTTCAGATAAACAGGTTTAAAAATATGGCTATGGTTAAGTAGGTGAGATGTTTGCTGAACATTAATGGAAGGAGTTTCCAGGGTCAGCACTAGTAACAGAGGTAAAGCTTTAACTTTACGTTTCTATATGGGAAAGTCTTTAAGACAGAGGAAGTTACATCTTATAGTTTCTTGGTAACATGACAAGCTGCATTTTATTTTGTCTTATTAACCAAATTGACAGCCAGACTACTTATCCATGTTGTGGTTCTTTATTAAGTCGCTTTATTAAATAAATAATACAAATTAATAAATGCAATATAAATATAATCACATTCATTACAATATCATAATGTTTTTTCTGTACCTGAGCAAGTAACACCAGCATCTTCACCATGGTTACAGTTGTGTTTTCCAAATCCACTATGAGAGCACTGTGTGATGGTGCTTTCACTTCCAGAACACTGAACATCATCCAGCCATATTGGGCCACTTCCCTGACCAAAGTGGGCACTTTGATGAGCGCTGACAGCATCACCACATCCAAGCTGTTTACACACCACCTGCGCATCCTTCATTTCCAGTCATCATCACACACTGTTCCCCACTGGTTATTATAATAGACTTCCACTGGACCAGAGCAGGAGTGACTGCCACCAGCGAGTCGTATGTTAGCGCCATCTGAGACAAACAGCACAATGCATGTTAATGTTAATTAATGATAATAAATCTCATTACAGTATTACAATATTACAGCACATGAACTAATATGAATCCATTTCTATCATTTCTCAAAATGGTGGCAGGACTTTTACATAATGGTTTTATTTTGTAATTCACCTCCCCCTGTGTTCAGCACTTAATAAGGACATTGTTAGCAATATATAAAAAGTTATATTTTCATAGACTGTTAGCACTGCTCTTAAAGGGGGGGGGAGTAAGAGAAGTAAGAAAGAAACAATAAAAAAGAGAAAAAAAATGAAATTTGAAAAACAGTGAATAATGTAGAAAAAAAGGGGTGGGGAATAAAAATCAAAACAAATAAACAAACAAAAAAAGAAAATTGAAATAATTAAATGTGAAAGAGTAAAACGAAAAAAAAAGAAAAACTGGTATAGTAGTACAATACAGATAATAAAATGAAAGAGAATAGTTAGCAGAAGAAGAAAAAATAATACAATGGGGAGTAAAATGTAAAACTCAGCAGAGAGCGATGTTTATTCTCATTTCTTCTCGGTTTTTTTAGATGGAGGGTTACAGCAGGACCAGCAGGGGGCGATGTTTAATTGTCTCTTCTTCTTCTTCTTCAAAGAGCTGTTTGATCCTTGCAAATAGAACTGGCATTGAAATTTTGTGTTTATTATTATTATTATTATTATTATTATTATTATTATTATTATTATTTAAAGTGGGCTAATGTATTTTCTATTGTGCATTGTTTGTTTTTTAACAGAATTTCAGCATTTATCATTTTGAGTAAGTTAAGACATTGTTTATTGTTATATGAATTTTAGCATTTTATTATTTGGTGTAGATTAATGCATTGTTTTAGCTGCTATATGAACTTTGGCACTTTTAATTTCAAGTAGGTTAATAGACTGTTTATTTGACATCTGATTTTGGCATTTCTTTTCATTTTGAGTGATAAGTGAACTTGTATAATCAGTACATTCTTCATTTGGCAGCTGAATTTTTAATTTCAATTTCAAGGGAAATTTTATATTTAGTACTTTGTGTGTGTTAAGTAAATTATATAATTAGAACATTGTTTCTTTTTGGATCACTGAAAATTAGTTGCTTTTTTCTCCACTTTGCTTGTGTCACTTAAACTGTATAATCAGCTCAGTGTTTGTTGGATGTCTGAATTTTAAGTTGTGTACTGAAGTGTGAATGTGAGCTGTGTGGATATTTAAATTTTAAGTTATGGAACTGTGCATATTTGAGTGGTAGAGTGTATAAGAGTGTGTGAGATATTATAAAATTGTTCATATAAGATTATTTTCTGCTTAAGAGGAAAGGTTTACTAACTGCTGGGTCATATTAACATTGGAGTGATAAAATATATATTATTGTGTTACAGTTTTAAGAAAAATAAAATTTTATTTGGTTTATTGCAATTTTTGGATAAAGCTAAACAGAGAGGCATCAGAAAGTCCTGCTGTGGGAAAAAAAAGGAAAACTGATAACACGAAAAGGAGTCTTGAGGAAAAGCAAATGAGGCCAAGTCTCTGAAGCCAAGTTTACCAACTACAATGAGAGGAATGCCTGCATATCCACATCTTGGGCATCTATATGGGCATCTATATGGGCATCAATCCACTGATAAAAGAAGAAGAGGAACTAGAACTAAAAGGAGATATGATGTTTAAAGGAAAGGTAAGAACTGCCTAACGCTATCCACACAGAAGTGAAGGAGGAGATCCAGTTACATACAGCCCTATTCCAACTCACTGCTCAGTGGGAGAGGCAGGCCATAGCAACCAAAAGATAGAACAAAGAAGAACAAGATCATAGGTCAAAAGAAGAACAAGCCTCACCCATGTCTTCTCTCCATACCAGAAGGAGGGACAGGATGTCAGCTGGAGAGAAATTACTGAGGGAACATGTCATGTCCAAAAGCATCTGGCAGACTCAAAAGGAACACAGACCACAAACAAGTACATGAGATACTGGAAATCACTCATTGGCTGTTGAACAAAGCCTACATGCTACTACAGAAAACTCTCCCCCAAAGCCATAAACAAATAAAAAGAAACCCAGAATACCAAAACCAACACCAAGGTATGTACCATGGGGCTTTGCTAATAGGAAAGGAATGGAAAGTGACCTACCCAACTAAGCCAAGTGCCGTAAGAAAAAAGGCAGCAGGCTTGCTGCTTTTATTAATAACCAATGGTCCCACCCTGGTCAAATTACCATTAAGGAACATTTCTGTAGCCCAAACATTGAAGTGTTACCCATCTGGCTCTGAAAATGCCACATGAAAGACTACTACATCCCAGAAACTGTGTGAGACGTCATCCACTCATTTACCATGAGACTACAGATTCTGCACCCCGATGCTTTCTTCATGATCTCTGGTAACTTCAACCACTTAACACTGGACAAAATGCTCTGCACTTTCAGACAGTTTGTGGACTGCCACATGAGGGGGGATAAAACACTAGACATGCTACATGATATTGTTAAAGAAACCTAAAGTGCTTTCCCCCTCTCCCGACTTGGAAGATCAGACCACAACCTGGTTCACCTCCTGCCCTGCTCCTGCCAAGACTGTAAGGAAGTGGTCTGAGGAGATATATGTCTCTCTGCAGGACTGTTTCCAGACTACAGATTTGGAAACATTTTTCATACTAGAGAGAGATGACATCAATGGACTCACTGACTGTATCATTCAGTACATCAACTTCTGTGTCGATGCCACTGTCCCTGTCAAAGCTGTCAGCTGCATTCCAAATAATAAGCCCTGGGTCACCAAAGACATCAAGACCCTCCTGAAAGAAAAGAAAAATGTGTTCATGTGTGGGGACAGGGAAGCAGGAAAGAAAAGGATCCAGAAAGAGCGGTCAGCGAGGATCAAGGAGGTGACGGATGCTTATAAGAGGATACTAGAGCATAACTAGGGAGGTATGGAGAGGCATGAGGACCATCACAGGCTACAAACCTAGCAGCTGGGTGACGGAGGGCAACATAGAGAGAGCTAAAAAGCTGAACTTTATCTTCAACAGATTTGATGGTCCGTCTCAATAAAAAGTTGTTGTTGTCATCTGGACACAGCAATAATACATGTAGCTTCCTGACCATCTCTACAGACCAGGTGAGGAGATCGCTGTATACCCAGCCTAAGGCACAGGTCCTGATGGCATAAGTCCGAAGATCCTCAAAGCCTGTGCTTTGTGATGTGATACAGTGCCTCTTCAACATAAAACTAGAACTAGAGGAAGTCCCCGTGTTGTGGAAGACATTCTGCTTGGTTCCTTTAACTAAGAAGGCCCAGCCCAGTGCCCCATGTGACTTCTAGTCAATAGCATTGACCTCGCATGTCATGAAGGTCTTTGAAAGGTTGGTTCTTGAATCCCTCCGGCCACTGGTTGAGCCTTCAGTAAACTTCAATGGGAGTAGAGGATGCCTTCATCTACCTACTCCATCACATTTACACCCACCTGGATCGGCCTAGGGGCATGGTCAGAGTCATGTTTTTTGACTTCTCAAGCGCTTTCAATACCTTCCAGCCAGTTCTTCTTGGGAGGAAGATGACAGCCATGTAGGTAGATGCTCCACTGGTGTCTTGGATTTTGCAGTACCTATCTGGATGGCCTCAGTGTTACACTCCAGCACTAAGTGCCTCGGGTAACTAGATGGAATATATTAGCATGTTGGTGATGAGGGAATTAAATAACAACCAAAGGACGGGTTTTAGACATTTTTAGGTGTTTTACTCAAAATGTGGTCACCAAAGAAACAATAACTATTTACAATGGTTATTTACACCCAAACACAAAACATAGACAAAACACACTCTTGAGTGATTTCCACGGACAGTGCCAAATAAAAGAAACAAACAAAAAGGAACTTCCCTACCTAACGTGTCCCCTAACCTAACCAAAATACATGGGGTGGCACGTGTCCACTTACCTGGTGAGCTAGACATACAAGAGTCTACGTGTTGGAATGTAGGTGCGCACCAACTAGCCTGTGGTTCACCCAGAGTGAGTAATACAAACAGAAGACATACGCAAGTATCGCTCAATCAGAGAGATCACACGATAGCCACATAGCTCAACATAAAGGTACTGAGTTTGCACATAGGGCTAACCAAACTTAACCAGCAAGCTACACGGTAACCGTGATCCCAGATACACAAAGCTACGTACTCACATACAAGTCCTTACAACAATAATAAAACCCAAAACAGTCTGGTTTGCATGAGTTGGAATAATGGAAAAGAAAAGATTCCCGCGGCGACCAAACGCCGTGCTCAATTGCCCTCTCTCTCTTTCCTCTCCCTCTTCGGCTGCCGCGTCTCGCCTTTTCTACTTCCGGGATCAGCGTCATGCAATAGGTCCCGCCTCTCCAGCGCCATCATTGGTAAACAGAAAGTGACGAACACCGCGATGTACCTATGGACTCCCAAAAGTAGAAACAGCAAGACAGAAGAAGAAACACATACAGCAAAACAACTTTCACGTAACACTCAGTATGTGTGACTGCAGGATTGTTTATCAGATATTATTGTGAGCAACACAGGAGCTCCACAGGGGATGGTGATCTCCCTGTTCCTCTTCATCCTGCATACCTCAGACTTCAAATAAAACTTGGAGTCCTGCCACCTGCAGAAGTTTTCAGAAAACTCTGCAGTAATTGGGTGTATTAGAAAGGATGACATCTCAGAGTACAAGGAGGTGGTGGACAGTTTTCTGCACTGATGTGAGCTGAACCAACTACAGCTCAACATCAGCAAAACACAGGAGCTGGTAGTGGACATTAGGAGACCTGGTACTCCCCTAGCCATCCGAGGAACAAGTGTGGAAACAATGCAGGAATACACTATAAATAAATAAACTGGACTGCACTAAAAGCTCTGCTGCCCTTTACCAAAAGGTCCAGAAAAGACTCTTCTTCCTGTGGATACTTTGGTCCATCTACGTGGTGTTATGCTGGGTAAAGAGCCTAAGGGTGTCAGATGCCAACAGGCTTAACAATCTGATAAGAAAAAAGACCAGCGTTATCCTGGTAGTGGTGCTGGTCTCCTTACAGATGGTGGCAGAAAGGAGGACATTGTCCAAATTCCTCTCCATCATACAATGTCTCCCACCCTATGCACCCCCTGGAGTGAGATAGATAAAGAAAAATTAACTAATTTGTGAAGTCGAGTGATTACGGAAGAGGAGATTTTGTAATATTATTCACTATGGTCACGGTTCAGTGTTCATTCTTGAGACTGACCTCCTTCATTGTTTAGGTTTACCGTTTAACAAAGCTTATCCTTGGACCTATGTGGAATTCCCAACCATCATTTTAGTATTTCCCTATACTGGAACTAAGTGACCCAAACCTGTTCTAGCACGGCAATGCCCCTGAAATATTATAATATGAAATATTATAAACCAGATTAAAAAATTGTTTAAGCCATGTGGTTGAGAAAGCTTGTCGGAGAACAGTGATATGGTCCAGAGTGCTTGTGTTTACATGGGTCTTCTATCCGTCATTTATAAAACATTCCCCAAAGCCTTATCTCTGTCTTTTCAGAAAAGTAAACATAGCTAAAACTTAATGACAAGAGACACAGTAAACTAGAATTTACATTGGTAGTGCTTTTCAACGATGGAGTAAATTGTTTATGGTGAAACTGGACCAAGAATTAACAGATTATTAATTAACTATATATATATTAATAATTAACATTTCTGGACATTCTTTGTTTCAGCTACACTTTAATGTCACAGTTACTGCTACCTAACTCCCTTGCAGCTAATGATGCTAACACTACAGCTTAAAAGCTCATCAGAGTTCATTACAAAGTAAAATAGGACAAAAAAACACTGTTAAATATTTCCTTAAATCAGTATGAGGCAAATTGGTTAGAGTTTATTAACTTTGCTTTCAATCAGTGAACATGGTCTAGAATGCAGCTAACAATGCTAACAATGGAGCTTAAAAGCTCATTTAGCTGATTACAAATTAAAACAGGATAATGAGGGTACACTTGGTCATTCTAATGGATCAGTATGAGAATTTCACATGTTTAGTGTTATATGTGTATATGTTGCACACGCTGAAGGACGAGTCGGGTTTCAGGTGGCAACTTGGTTTATTTCCGTGTCCATACTGCAAAATATTGCACAAAACAGTCCAAATGAGCGTGGGCTGCCGCTTTGGCTGCCATTGCAAACGTTTTGTGTTTACACGGGCTTCACTTCCTCTACGCTGGAATTCACGCGCCAGTCGCTCATGTAACAGAGTCACTACTGCCATCTATAGGCGAAAATGAGCCTATCGCTATAGATCACTTAACTATAAAGCAGGTGAGTTTCTCTCTCCTTTAACCTGAGCCAGAAATACACAAGAATGACAAAAAAAAGAAATGTGACAATGGGGGCACAGACAAAACACAAATACAATGGACATAATGCAACAGAATAAATGTCCAGAGTGCCACACCCTCCCCTACTTCAATAATAAAAAAAAATCAATTATTATTTTTTTTTTTTCAAAACCCCATAAATATCAACCACCTTGCCATTAGTGTCTGCCCTTGAAGCATTAACTGGTTAAACACACATCTATGGCATGTATGACTGTTAACAGCATAGCGGCAGTCTTAAATTAAAGACAGTGAACGCTGTAAGATTCTTGCTGCTTCTCTGAAACACAATACCAAATTTATGTGGACTACAACCATTTTTATTTTTTTTCCTTTCTCTTTTTTTTCAGATCCATAAACAGTTTCCCCTTCTTAACTACTGTAACCAGACTCACAAAAATCGGCCAGCACTCCATTCTAGTCTGTTACCAAAATTACTATTACTGTTTACATGTTAGACACCATCACATTTACTTATCACCATGTTGATTTCTACTGGTAACACCATGTGTCTACTGTGACTCGAATATTGCATATTGACCATGTCACACACTTTCTGGTATTTACCTATATCTCTTGATATACCTCTGTACTCGTCAACTTATTAATTCAGTCTCTAGCTCAATGTCTGTACACTTGCGGGCATCCACGGTCTCCACAGTGTCTGAAAACAGTTCTCCAATGTACCCACAACAAGACTGTCCATACCAGCTTCTCTGATGGTGGGTTTACCCAACGCATCATATGTCAGCACCCTCGGCCGACGGCGCTCTCTCTGAGGGTAGACAGTGAATGCCAGGGTGAAGTTGAGCGCCGCGGGATTTCTGATGGTAATATTCTTTTCCCCAGTGGGCTTCTTTCTGGCCTGCTGCTGATGCAATCTCATATGTCTCTCTCATTCTTGACTGCCATTTTTCCACATACTCCTGGTAGCATACTTGCTGCTCTTGCGATGGTAAGTTGAATAACAGATCTACAGGCAGTCGTGGGGTGTGACCAAACAACAAATCGTATGGGGAGAACCCAGTTGCCTCATTCTGGGTGCAGTTGTAAGCGTGCACTACTTTCAACAGTGAGTTCTTCCAATCTGCCTTTTCCGTGTCTGTCAGTGTTCTCAGCATGGACAGGAGAGTCCTATTAAAACGTCCCACTTGTCCGTTGCCTTGGGGATGATATGGGGTTGTATGAGAGCCACGCATACCACAGACCTTTTGTAGCTGAGCAAACAACTGGTTCTCAACAGGCATGCATCACAAAATTCTCTACATCCCTCTGCATCCGAGGCCAATAGAACCTGTCTCTTATTAGTCCCAGGGTTCTCTCTACCCCCAAATGTCCCATCTCCTGGTGAAGTTCTCTGAACACCGTGTTGTGATGTTCTTTGGGGAGGAGGAGCTGATCTCTGCCATTGGCTCTCCTATAGAGGACCCCACCCTCCTTTAAATATAGTCTCCTCCACTGTCTCAACAGGATTCTGACATCAGGTGATTCTGCCCTGAGAGCATGGCCTTTTGGCAGACAGTTATTAGTCTTGTATTGCCAGACACGTCCTATCACAGCATCTCGCTCCTGACTCGCCCTGATTTCCTCTTGTGAGAACGGCTTCTCAGTAGCCAGTGGTGTGGTGTCTTGCAGTAGACTGACCGCGCTCTGGTTCACCACTGTCGTCTCATGAAGGGAATTTCTACTTTGGTGCACTGCACTCTCCACCGCAGCCCTGATGACCTCCTGCTTTATGTCCGCTGTACATTGACCCATATACTGTTGGATGTCGAGAGGAAGCCTGGACAGGCCATCAGCATCTGCATTCCTCTTACCCGGTCTGTATCTGATTGTAAAATTAATGTCTGCCAATTCTCCCACCCACCTGTGACCTGTTGCATTCAGTTTTGCCGTAGTGAGGACATAAGTAAGGGGATTGTTGTCTGTATAAATCATAAAGTGTGGGGCATAATAGAGATAGTCCCTGAAGCGTTCACAAACTGCCCACTTTAATGCAAGAAACTCCAGTTTACCTGAGTGCATGTTTTTCTCTGGGGGCGTCAATGTCCGTGAACCATAGGCAATCACCTTCATCTTGCCTGTTTGTTTCTGATATAGCACAGCTCCCAAGCCTTCTTGTGAGGCATCACAGTGGAGTATGAATGGTTCTGCAAATCAGGATAACCTAAAATAGGTGGCTCTGTTAGACAGACAATTACCTACTTAAAGCATCCTGATGGCTCTGTGTCCAACTAATAGGTGTGTTTGGTGGTGGTCGGCCCCTGTGTTTTACACTAACCTTCCTTTCTTTGGTGGCTGGCAGTTGTGAAGTGCAGGCCGGAGGCAGGATCAGCAACTGGTATAGGGGCTTAGCAACTTTTGAGAAGTCTGGGATGTAAGCCCTATAATAGAAGAGGAATCCCAGGATTCTGCTCAGCTCCCCTACTGTGTTTGGTGGTCGCTCTTTAAGTGCTTGGACAGGAGCTATCTCAGCTGGATCCATGCTATACCCCTCTCCTGACACCATCCGCCCAAGAAAGCGCACTCGACGCCTGAAGACATCACATTTGTGTGGGTTGAGTTTAACACCATGTTTCTGATACCTTTGCAGTACAGCTCTGATGTGGTCCACATGAATGTCAAAGGAAGGAGAGTGGACCAGGTTATCGTCCAAATATGGCTGACAGATAGCATCACGAAGGCCTCTCAGACAGCCTTCCATACTCCTTTGGAACTCTGCTGGAGCTGCACTGAGTCCAAATGGTATGCGATTCCACTGATACAATCCCCCGGGTGTTATAAAAGCTGTGAGAGGGCGACTTTCAGGGTCCAGGAATCCCTGGTGATATGCTTAGCCCTGATCAAGAACTGAAAACCAAGAGCTGCCATGGAGGGAATCTAGCATATCCTGGATTCTGGGGATTGGGTGACTGTCTGGTACCGATTTACGATTAAGCTCCCTGTAGTCACAGCACAGCCTTAATTCACCAGACTTTTTCCTGACGCAGACAATTGGAGAAGAATAGGGTGATCTTGATTCTGAAATCCACCCACGGTTCAGCAGATCTTGCAGATAGTCCTTTACCTCTTGGTGCAGGGGCTTTGGCACCGATATATAGGTCTTGCGAACAGGTGTGTTGTCATGCAGTGTGATATGCATTTCTAAGCTGGGAATGCATCCAACATCCTTGTCATCATAAGCAAAAGCACAGCATTCCTCTCTTAACACCTGACGTACAGTCTGCTGCTGATCTTCACTTAGATGGTCTATTCTTACTGGAGGATCCCACTGTTGTGGCTTTTTACTCAGTTCTGGTGTGTTGGTTATTTCATTTAGCCGGACCAAACTTTGTGGGGTGTGTGTTTCCGTAGCCTCTGGTGTCTTGTCTGGGGACTCTCCTGTAATGGGGTATGCTGCTTTTATTTCTTCCAAGTGCCCTAGAATGGTGCGGGGGGGCAGGGTGATGGCGACTTTGCTGGTGTTGGCAACTGAGACTGGTACGTATACTGCTCTTCCCTCTCGGACAGCAACCAGACCTTCTTGGATGACCAAACCCTCAAGCAGTTGTGATGGTTCATCAGGGACGAACAACAGACTCTGTCCAGCAAACTGGGCTCTCATGTGTGCTCGAACATTCGTAGTGGTTATTTGTTCAGCAGCCAGGTGTATTGTTCTCTTTCCTGTATGTACTGTCCCAATATTGCGGTTTGACTCTGGTGTCTGTAACAACTTTAACATTGATTTTGCTGTCCTTACTGGCACTGAAAAGATCCTGCTGATTTGCTGAACGTTTTGGAACCTTGGCTGTCGCTTACCCCATTTACCCACTACTTCCTCAATCACATTGAAGCCAATGATGGGTTGCTCAGCAACATTGGGGTCACTAGCAACTAACATCGGCACTAGTAGTGTCCTTTCTGGGTGTGTATCACTGTTGAGATAAAACTCTGTCTCTATCCACCCCTCATATGGAATTTCAGTCCCATTTGCTGCTAATGCCACCAATGGTTCTGTTCCCAAGAGTTCAGTGAGTGGCCTGATAATGCTGTGCGGGAGATGTTGCTTCCGCCACTCATTGTTGATGAGACTTGCCTGGGCCCCTGTGTCCCATAGAACCTCAGCTGGTACATTGTCGAGGTGGAACTGAACCAGGCATCTCCTCCCAATGAGGCTGATGAACTTAATTTGCCGTTGTGGGGGCACATAACAGGTGGGTTTGTTCCTATTGAGTTTGCTATTGTCTGATTGTGGGGTAACAGGTAGGCTGCGTGTCATAGCTCCTGATTGTTTTGGTGAAAATGGACAGGTTCCTTCCACAGAAACAAGATTGACTTGGGACCTGAAGGGTGGCTGGGCTACTGTGGGTCCCGGCTCAGCAGCCCCCTCCCGCTTCCCTGTGGGAATCTGTTCTGCCTGCACCCTCGGGAGAGGTGGCCTTCCTGCCCACAGCGATAGCAGTGTTTACAAGTGTCACCGACCTGAGCCTCCCTGCAAAGTTGGCAACCTCTAGCCCACCTGGTGGCTGAGGGTGGACAGGTGTCTATGCGTGGCTTTGACTTTACTGCTTCTAGAGACTCATTGAACATTTTCTTAACTTCCAGGACATCAGCCCTAAAGCCCTCGATAAGCTTGGCAGTCTCTGGATCAAGGCCTTTACCCTGTTCTGGTTTCGTTTTTGTAGGCCATAACACACCCCCTTTTGTTGGTGTTTCATCAACCGTTTCTTTTTGTTTGTTCAGCAGTATCTGACTATTACTAACTTGCTGCTCTGTATATATCTCATTTACCCTAGGTGGCTTGGCTACAATGTTTCTTCTTAATTTATTCTGTCGTTCTGACTCTAGACTAGCAGCCTCATTTATCTTTTCTATCAAAACTTCATCTGTCACTTGAAGGTTGCTAAGGTATGGTTTCAACTGGAACTTCACTGCTTCACTCAGTAAACCAGTCTCTAATGAACGCAGGAACTTACGTTGAATTAAGTCTGGGCTGAACTGTTCTCCTTCACCCCCATCATCCGCTTTCCAGAGCATCTTTTCTCTGAGCTCTATTGCTCTGAATAAGAAGTCTTGAGTTGACTCTTTTGGGTCTTGGTATATGTTCATGAGTCTGTGAAGAAGGTCTGATGACGAGTCCACTTTGAAATGTCCGCTTAATATTGTCCTTAATGTGGGAAGTGTGAGGTCTCGTTTTACTTCCAGTAGATCTCGAAGATGCAGACCAGGACTCACCGCTTTGATCACAGCCTCAATGATTTCAGTCCCTGTGTAGCCCTTCTTAAGCCCTGCCTCAATCTGGTTGGTCAAACTGGTGAAAGAGAGTTTGTCCTTCTGTCCAGCCTCTCCAATCTGACCCCATATATGGAAATCCTTCCTCAGTGTTACTTCTGGTACAGTGAGGGGTGCAGGCTGAGTAACCTCTCTCTCTCCTATCATTGTTGTGCTGTCTAGCTGCGTCCCCAAGGCTTCGATCTTCTCCACTAAGACTTCTTCCTGAGCCTGCTGCAGCTGTGCATACTCTTGTTTTAATTTCTCTATTTCACTACATTCTGTTTGTTGCACTTCTATTCTGTCAGCAATATGTTCTGGTAATGCCTGTATAAATGACTGGAGATCACTGATGAATCGTTGGAACACTTGAGACTCGCTCTCTTCAATTTCATCCAAAGTGCTTTCTGCTAGCCGAATCAGGGCACGACGAGGCTGTCCTCGGAATCCCTCCCCACCTGTCTCACTGCACTTCAGATGCTGACACACCTTAATGAGCTCTGGCTTCCCCAATGTCCACAACTGGCCACTGACCTCATCCTGAAGTTGCTCCATTCTTACTTCTTTGTTTTTCTAGGTTCGTCTCTTGAAGAAGGACTGATTGTCTCTACTGTCATAGCAGTCTCTCCTGGCTGGGCTCGCCAAATTATGTTGCACATGCTGAAGGACGAGTCGGGTTTCAGGTGGCAACTCGGTTTATTTCCATGACCATACTGCAAAATATTGCACAAAACAGTCCAAAATGAGCGTGGCCTGCCGCTTTGGCTGCCGTTGCGAATGTTCTGTGTTTACACTGGCTTCACTTCCTCTATGCTGGAATTCACGTGCCAGTCACTCATGTAACAGAGTCACTACTGCCATCTATAGGTGAAAATGAGCCTATCGCTATAGATCACTTGACTATATAGCAGGTGAGTTTCTCTCTGCTTTAACCTGAGCCAGAAATACACAAGAATGACAAAAAAAGAAATGTGACAATGGGGGCACAGACAAAACACAAATACAATGGACATAATACAACAGAATAAATGTCCAGAGCGCCACATTATTCCATGTGTAATTTGGAAACATAGCCCCGAAGAAAGATATACCAATGTATTGTAAAATGGGAACAGAAATCCTGAAGCATGAAGATCTCCCTCTGCTTCCTTTGCATGGGCTCTTTAAGACCTTGCCAATGTCTGCAATGCAGAAGGTGAATGAACCTGTCAGTTCAAATTAAACAGTTAAACAATTAAACAAATTGTCGAAATATCGCCTATTTAAAAGAAATTTTTAAACCATCAGTGTCTCAACGTTACATTGAGAAAATTGCAGCACACAGCAATAGATATGTTGATGTTTCATGTCATCCCTACATCTGTTCCTCTTAGTTATCAGTAGTTTTTGCCCTTGCAACTCTCTCATCGATATAACTTTTACCTTTACATTTACATTTCTGGCATTTGGGAGATGCCCTTATCCAGACAGAACTGCTTCGAAGTCTCTATCAACATCTATCTATCTATCTATCAAAGCTATTTATTTTGCTCAGTCACTTTCTAATGGTCAACAGTGACCTTACCTGACACGACCACGGCCTGCAGTTCCTTAGATGTTTGTTTGAGTTCTTTTGTAGCTTCCTGGATGAAGTGTCGATGTGCTCTTGGTGGAACCTTGTTAGATCGGCTGCTTCTGGGAAGATTCACCACTATTCCAAGTTTTCTCCATTTCAAGATAATCTCTCTCTTTGTGGTGTACTGGTATCCTAGAGCCTTAGAAATGGCTTTGTATTCCTATCCAAACTGATTGATATGTTAGCATAGCACATTATAGTGTGTTGTGTGTTTGTCGAGACCTTTTAGCCAACTTCACTTTGCTGGAAAGGTGATTTATAGCAACAACAATGCTGACAGTAATCAAGCCTGGGGGTGTCTAATCTATGTGAAGCAAACTATTAATGGGGTTCATTGGTTGATTGAGTAACTAAGAGGGCAATTACTTTTTCACTTTGGTCCAGTTGGTTTTTGTAACTTTTTTCCATTAAATGAATCATTAATCATTAAAAAAACTGCATTTTGTGTTTTAACTTTTTATTTGTGTTTGAATATCTAAAACAACTGTATGGCAAATATTTGTAAAAAAAAAATAATAAATTGAAGAAATCAGGAAGTGAGCACATGTTTTTCATGGAGCTGTATGCACATGTTTCTCATTCGATTCTTAGTTACATTGCTAAAGCCAAAGATTATTTAGGCCCTGATTTTTTTTTGGGGGGGTGGTATTTGTTTTTTGCAAGCACGAGATAATAATAATAATGCTGTGAGTTCTGATCTTTTCTTTATTGTCAGTAAAACACATGATGATTAGTTTTTATATCTGAAGTTACTAGCAATCCCTGGCTGTTGTTTTCTAGTGAACTTGCAGCAGCCCAATATCTCCTTCAGTGATGCTGATGAACGGTTCTACTGGGGGTCTGATGGACCAGAAGTGACAAGGGGCTATGGCTTCTCCATCATCTGCTCCACTGAGCCTCAGTATCCAGGAGGTTCCTTCCACTTGGAGGTCAGTGGATCCAACATCACCAGGACTAAGTCAGCTGTTAACCACTCAGCTGTCTTCCTTTTTACTCAGGCAGATTTTGTCCATCAGGGAAACTACAGCTGTACTTATGACGTTAACGTGTCTTCACATGGCATGTTACGTCTCTTTACCTCCACTACCACTGAGCTCCTTTACATCACCGTAAAAGGTATAGCAAATAAACAAGTTATGTCTTTTTCTGATCTGCACTTTAACGTAAATAAAATCTTGATGATGATGATTTCTCTCTCAGCATCTCTGGCTCCCTACATTGGTGTTGGGGTGACAGCAGGACTGCTTCTCATCTTAGTTCCAGTCATCATTTGGCTTGTGAAGACAAAGAAACGTCGGCAATATAAGGTGTATATAAAGGAGGATACACAGCGTGAGTTTCTAGTCATTTAAAAGTTTTGAAAATTGAGGGGGTTTTTTTAATCCCAGAGTACAGAATTCAGATTTTTTTTTTTTTAATTCTGAAAAAGTGCTATTTAACGAAGAAAAACTGTTTCTTTATAATTGTTGATATGGTGAGATGTTATGTGAAGAGATTTACATTTATGGAAGGAGACTCCAGTGTCAGTGCTTTGTAAAAAAAAATTAGAGGTGACGCTGTAAGTTTTACATTTTTTACGGAGCCCCCGAAGTGACATGGGGAAAAAAAATTTTTGGGAGGGAAAAATTTTTTTTCAGGGAAGTTTCTCGGGATCCCGAGTTTCAAAGTCGGGATCCCGAGTTTCAAAGTCGGGATCCCGAGAA
>JAQLOM010017979.1:0-18563 GCA_030068315.1 Chrysichthys thysi
CACACACACACACACACACACACACACACACACACACACACACACGCTCACACACACACACACACACACACACACACACACACACACACACACACACACACACACACACACTCTTCACTACCTTTGCAATGTTTGTGCGTTAACACATTAGCAGCTATATGCAGACATACACTTTATGTAGTCCTGTGTTGTGCACATTTTTATAAATCTATGTTGTCTTTATGTAGCACCATTGTCCTGGAGAAACACTGTCTCATTTCACTATGTACTGTATCATCAAAGGCTAGAAAATGTTGCACCATCTGACAGTGAGTGCCCAATTGTTTCGGTTCCTCTTGCCAGATGGCAGAAAGGAGAAGAGTTTGTGTGAGGAGTGAATAGGGTCCTCCACAAAGCTGGTGGCTTTGTGTGTGTGGTAGATATTTGTGATAGAGGGAAGAAAGACTTCAATGAACTTCTCAGCTGTTCTCACTATCTGCTGTAGGGTCTTGTGATCTGATATGGTGCAGTTTCCAGACAATGATGCAGCTGCTCAGGATGCTCTTGATAGTCCCTTGGTAAAAGGTTGCTGGGACCAGGTGTGGTTGTCTGCCATGTGAACACCAAGGAATTTCGCTCTTAACAATCTCCACATAGAATTCATCGATGTTCAGTGGAGAGTGGTCACCCCATGGTCTCTTGAAGGCAACAATGGGGCAGTGGTAGCTCAGGGGGTTAAGATGCTGGGCTACTGATCGGAAGGTTGGGAGTTCGAATCAAAGCACCACCAAGCTGCCACTGCTGGGTCCTTGAGCAAGGCCCTTAACCTGCAATTGCTCAGTTGTATAAATAAAATAAATGTAAGTCGCTTTGGATAAGAGCGTCTGCCAAATGACAATAATGTAATGCAATAATGTAACAATAATCTCTTTTGTTTTGTCCACGTTCAGAAAGAGGTTGTTGTCTTTGCACCAGTCTTTTAGTTACAGTATTGCACATTCTCTCTGTATGTCAACTTGTAGTTCCTGCTGAGGAGACCCATCACAGTTGTGTTATCTGTGAACTTGATGTGATTTGACCTGCATTTGGTGCACAGTCATGAATCAGCAAAGTGAACAGCAATGGACTGAGCACACAGCCCTGGGGGGCCCCAGTGCTTAGTTTGGTGGTGCTGGAGAAGTTGCTTGTGATCCAGACTGACTGAGGTCTCCAGATGCAAATAGAGTTGTTCCAGCCCAGCAATCTCAGCTTTGCAATCATCGTACAGTTGGTTCTTGCAGAGATAGAACTTCCTTCACGTGGTTTACATGTTCCTGGTAAGACCTGGAGAATATTAGGATGTCGTTGATGTATGCGATAACAAATCTTCCCAGCATCTCTCATAGCACATCATTATGAAGCATTGGAATACTGACGGACCACCTGCTAACCTATATGGCATCGCTCAGTACTGGTAATGGCCGGTAGTTGTGCTGAAAGCTGTTTTCCATTCATCCCCCTCTTTGATGCAGATCAGGTTATATGTACTATGTAAATCCAATTTCGATAAAATCCACACCTCATGTAATTGTTCTAAGGCTGCAGGAACCAGCAGTAGAGGGTATGGATATTTAACTGTGATTTTATTTAAATTTCTATAGTCAATACATGGTCTCAGACCTCTGTCCTTCTTTTCAACCAAGAAAAACCCTGCTGATGCTGGTGACATTGATGCTTCTATGTAGCCTTGTAGTGCTTCTTGTACATATTCTTCCAAAGATTTTTGTTCCATGCGAGACAATGGGTAAATTCGACCTCTCATTGGGTGTAGTGCCAGGTAGTAAGTCGATGACATAATCATATGGTCTTTGTGGTGGTAGTCTACTTGCCTTTTTCTTACTGAGCACATCTAAGAACATTTTATATTCTTCTGGAGTATGTACCTGGCTTGCGGCTTCAGGACTTTCTATGGAGGTCGATGCTATGGTAATTTCTGTGTGACGTAAACAGTTCTCTTGGAAATATTCTGACCACTTGCTTATTTCCCTCTGTGACCATGAAATATTAGGATTATGTGTGTGCAGCCACGGGATACTGAATATAATGGGATGCTCTGGTGAGTCTGTTACCATAAATGAAATTCTCATAATGAAGGAAACTGAGTTGTAATGTTACCAGTTCTTTACAAAGCCTTATGGTTCCTTCCCTGATGGGGCTACCGTCGATAGTACTGATTTTTGGAGGGTTGTGGAGATGCCATAATTGTAACTGTAACGTCCGTTGGTGGTTTGGTCCATGAAATTTCCTTCGGATCCCAAGTGTATCTGTCAGGATTCCGCCCTGCCATATGCGCTTTCGCAACGCAGGAGTGAACTGAACGAAAGCCACCGCTGGAACTGTATGCATTTCTAGAACGCCTTAGTGATTCGCACGATAGCACCAGCGGCACATGCGCTGACATTGCGCTCTCGGTCATCGGACGCGATGCTGTACCTTGTTTAAGAGGCCTATTTAAGACTCAAGTTCACAGTGACACTTTGCGAAGTATTAACGCTCTTCACGGACGCTGTTTCTACCGAGCCTTTTCTGATCCCTGTTTGCTTATCGTGTTTGACCTGTTTTGTTTCCTGTTTCCCGTCTCTGCCCCTAGTTTGCCTTGTTTTGTTCTTCTGGTTTTGACCTTGGACTCTGTTTCACGATTCACGTTTTTGCTCTGCCTAGTATTGCTTGTTTGCCCGATCGCCTGACCTTCTGCTCGTTTTCTGGATTCCTCTTATGCCTGTCGATTTGGACTTGTTAGCCATCTTCTTTTATAAATAATTATCGTTATATATTTATCTTGTGTCTTTCCGCGTTTGTGTCCTCCCCACACCGCATTCGTGACACAAAGATTTTCAATCTGTAGCAGAATATTGCCTAAATACAGGAAGGGTTATACTCAGGAACTCGTATACAACTGAAACCCTAATATCTGATTAAAAAAACTTTAGCTACCGCTCACACAGTTTGTAAAGAATATCCCCGGGAAATTTTTGTCTTTTTTTTTTTTTTTATAAGAAAATAATTAACAACTAATCTACAGAGTGTTGCAGGAGTCTGGATCAGTGGGCAATTATTTATTTGAATACTGATTTTACAACAAATGCTCATATTGATGCCTTTGGCCTTTGCAACACTTGTGTATATGCTGAATTCCATCTTCTGTCGTTAGTTCCGAAGCCATTTTGGATCTGAAATAAAAAGAAAAATATTAAATTTCATGTAAGCAAAAATGCCCATGAATCCAGACTTCTATATACCATAAATTATTTAGAATTTCTAACAACGTACTTATCTAATGAAGTATTTACCTGTACAATAGAATGATAGCTGAAATTTTCGTTTTATCATTTGCCTTGACAGCAAAAGCTGCTTTTTAAGACCTCTAATTTATTTAACATTGCTTTCAGGAAGCATGCATTTTTTTTTAAATTAATTTCACACTTGTCTTTTATATTGTATTATATTATTAGTTTCAGAAATGTTAAAATAAGAAGTCCTTAATAAAGCAAAATTGACATGAAATAATCAGGCATGAATGCCTAAGTACAAAAATGTATAAAAAGCTTCTACAAATACTAAGCTACTTAAGATATCTAACTTCAGTTCACGAAAACAAAAGGACAGGAGACACTTCCGATGTCTAAAAGGGTCCTCTGCTTATTAAAATTTCAGCACTAAATTGTTTTCAGCCCGTTACTAAATCAAGGTTCATGACAACATCCTTCAGAGAAAAGAGAGCAGCCCAGCTCAACAAAGCAGATGTTTTTTTTGTTTTTTTTCAGTGAAAAGTCTGCTGAGATGAAACCCTCTCAAAACATTTCATCTCGTAACACACTCTCACTCTCACAAGTGGCAGAACTGTGTTTATGAGGTTTTAGTTTTCCACAGATGGATGAAGGGTTTCTGACAGTCACCTGCAGTGGAGTATCAACCTGTCAGAAGAAAACATCCTACATACGAAACAGCGACGATTCAAGAAAGGAGAATAAAACGCAGTTATGTTTGCCTAAGTATCATAAAAAGCATGCATATGAGTATAAATATGACTATTTATCAGAGATTCCTGATGGGTTTAAATAGAGAAATTAAAACAAGAGCAGAAAATAGGTTTAGTATTCTTACGCAACGGTACATACAAGTGTTTTCAGATTTTTCCAACAGGTATAAAATTGCATGATCTTTTATTGAAATCCATAAGTGAAATACAATTGATCCTCTCATCTACGAACACCGCATAACAGATTTCGGATGCAACGGACAAAATCCGCTGGTCTGAATACATAATGCATTAGCCAGAATGTCCGGTACGAAAGTTTAAAAATCCTGGGTGTTGCGAACTGAGTCCAGTAGTTCAGCAATTGTCCGCTAGGTTGCGGTGGCGTGAGTGCTACTAGTTGCTTACAAGCGTCGGTTGAGCTGTGGTCGTTGTGAAGCTACACGATTACTGTATTTTCTGGACTATAAGCCACTACTTTTTTCGCACGCTTTGAACCCTGCGGCTTGTACAACAATGCGGCTTATCTATAGATTTTTCTATAACAGATCAATGCAAAGAAGAAGCCACTACCGGTAGTTTTTGGCACTTGACGCAAGCACGACATGCACATTATGGTATGTAAATAAACATTTACAAAATCTTTCCTGTAGAAATATTTCATTTCACAACGTATATATCTGCGGCTTATAGTCTGGTGCGGCTAATATATGTAAATATTTTTTTCCTTTTAAAATTTAGTGGGTGCGGCGTATATTCCGATGCGCTCTATAGTCCGGAAAATACCGTATTTGGTGTTTTTCACCTCGATGTTTTCTCAATGTACTTACCCATTTATGTTGGTCGTTATGCTGCTTTTAAGGACCTTAGTGGTGTTTTTCCTCGGATTGCCATTATTTTAACACCCCGCACTAAAACACTTCACATTATCGGACTAATCAAGTCAACGGACAACCTCTCCCCCAATTAGTCAGTTAATGCGAGGATCAACTGTACATCAGGGTTGCGAGAAAGCCGGAGCCAAACCCAGCTGACTTTGGGCAAGACATGGGGGTTCACACTGGGCAGGTCACCAGTCCATTGGAGGGCTAACACAGGCACGAACAACCATTCACATTCATAGACATATTTAGAGATTATCCAGATGATCTAACAGGCATGTCTTTAGACTGTGGGAGGAAACCTGAGCACCCAGAGAAAACCCATTCAAACTCCACACAGAAAGGACCCAGTCAGCCAGCAGGTTCCCTCTCCGAACCTCGCTGTGAAGAACCAGTGCTAACCACTGCACCACCTTGCTTCCCTGTTTTACAGATCAGATTTTCTGTTCGATCCTATTTTTTCTATCAAGGCTGTCTAAACTTTTTGCAAAGGGTGCCATATTAGATTTCATAAAAGTTCCTGAGGGCTAATCATGCACACATATGAGGGAGAATCAAAAAGTAAAGGCAAAATACATTTAACAGTTTTGATAGAAGTAACTATGAGAAACTGAACATATCATTTGTCGTATCGTTCAACTGGCTTCTGTATTCCTGCACACAAGAAGTTTTTCGGCTGCTCCTGAAGCCAGGTGAGCACCGCTTCCTTTACTTCATCATCAGAGGTGACCCTACGACTGTGCAGCGCCTGCTTTAGTGGACTGAAGATGTTGTAATCGCTTGGCTCTAAGAAGGATGGGGAAGGCGTTCGAACCTGAGCCATTGCACTGTCTCTACTGTCCCTGCTGTTGTACGAGGATGTGCATCGTCATGGTGCAGCAAGACTGTTTTGGACAGCATTCCTCTACTTTTGCTGTGAATTGCAGGTTTAAGTTCATTTCTCAGCAATGCACTGGAATTTGCACTGTTAACTGTTTGTCCAATGCACCGGAATAGACGCCGTCATGTCCCAAAAGAACATTAACATGATTTTATTTGGGGATCGCTGACTGTTGAATTTCTTCTTCGCTGGAGAAGGCAGACGTCTCCACTCCATGCTTTGTCTTTTGTTCTCTGGATTATCGCATGTTTTAAAATTTGCCTTTACTTTTTGATTTCCCCTCATATTATGGGCAGCATTTGGGACAACCCTGCTGTAGATACTTATTTTGTTCACAATTTTGTACAAATGGTATATCTACCAATATTCAAGTTATAAAGACATATGTCTGTGTCATTCCTGGTATACACCAAGATAGACCAGAAAAGAATTTCAGCCAATGACAGTACACCTACAGGAGTACAAAAATCAACACCATTTGGATGAAATTTTCCACATATAACATCTCTGAACGCCAACTCACCTAACCGCTAATGAACCAGTCCTTAGAAATCATCACACCCACTTGCTTTTCTGATGATAATTTAAAAAGACCAACCAAAAAACTCTCCAATCCATCATCCAGGGTTGATTAATGTTAACTACTAAAGAAACCCTTGGAGCCTGTCCTACCACTGCTTTACAATGATTTGAAAACAAAATTATTGTTCAATGTTGGATGACTCCCCAGAGCTTATCAATTAGTCATTAGATAACTGACAGCCCCAAAGGCCCTATAAATATGGAGGTATAGAACTGGGAATGTGCAGAATCTTGCATTAAATGACTGTCCTTGAGCAGTACTCAGCAGAGTGTCAGATCTCAGATTTGTATAATCTCCATAAGAAGTTAATAAAAAAAAAAAGAGAAAAACCACCAAAGGATAACGCATGTGTCTGTAATACAGGGAACACAGGAGAATTATATGACTCTGTGTGCAGAGGTTTTATTAAAAAGACGCCGGAGACGCGAAAGTCAGCAGGGGACAAATCCAAAAATTGATTCATGCAAATCCAGAAATGTGTACGGATTAGACTAAAGGATGTGGCTTAGAATGATTCGCAAATTGGCAAGACTTCACAAGGAAATTCTCCGAATTCGAATCAATTCCTCTTTGACTTCTTCATCCTAACTCCTTCGGCCTGATTTGGAAATTAGTTATTTATTGTGTAAGAATGTTTACATTAAAGATTATCTAGTGTGTAATCACTGTTCTCTATAGGTAGATCTGTTATACAGTTAACACAACTGGGAAATGAAAGTTTCTTTAAATGCAATACGTCAGTCAGCAAGAAATCATTTATTAGCTCATTTAGTAAATGTCTGTACAATGTCCCTTCAGTCATGGAAGTATTCCAGAAAGCAGGATTGACGAACTCCGAGCCCAACCCTGAAATCTGACTTGATAAACCCTGAGATGGGAAACTTCATACATTACATTAGCGTTGTTTGGCGTTAAGGGCCTTGCTCAAGCAGAGGCAGCTTGCGGTGCTTGGATTTGAACTCATGACCTTCCGATCAGTAGTCCAATGTATTAACCACTGAGCTACCACTGTCCCTAACATATTTTCAGGATCCAAAACACCTGATCTGAGGTAGTTCAATCAGCTCTCAGTATGTTCATTCTAAGTTAAGGAACATAAAAAGCCATCATCAATGGCGCTCTAACAGTACATTTCACCATGGCAAGGCAACCAACGAGGAAAATAGATCATCGTACTTCCAGGTCTTTCAAAGGGTGCACAATTCTAATCAAGAAAATATATTTTTTTTAAATCTAAAATGAACTCTTTGAAGCTTCTTTTTTTTTTAGTTTGCATGCATTTAAAAATATCTTAAAATTTCACTGTATGGCAGTGGCGGACCGTCAGGGCCTGCAGGGCCTTCTCTGCAGGCCTAAAACAATATCTGAATCACAAACTGATGTTAATTATATTTTGTCCATGAATATTTATTAAATAATTCCAAATAGTCTGTCCGCTTCCTTTCATAGCTTTTCTAATAGTTGTGCTGCTTCCAGACATGTATTTTCGTTTTAAAGCATTTAACCAAATACATTTCAGCCATCATTTGTTGCCAGGCAGGGTCAAGGTCAAAGAAGTCTGCCCGGAGGCCTTCACAATCCCTTCTGCAGGCTCTCTAACACAAAATAAATGTCAATTAAACTGTTGCTTCAACCAATCAGATTTTGAGTTGGAGTCACTAGGGCTTTCTAGCAGGTGTACAGCAACATCACCATATTCAGACCCGTTGATTGGATAGGATGGGGTAATAGATATTTTGAGGAAAGAGAGAACTGTTTTTGAGGAAAGAGAGGAAGATGGATTTTGTTTACAAATAATCCTAATTTTTGGTGAGTAAAATGTTGCGATTTTCCTAAATAATATTGCAAGTTTATGAGGTTATTATTGATGTTTTTTATGTGTGTCGCGGCTGTAGCTGGTTTGTCTGTTCAATAAAGGCATTTATTGTGGCTACAGGAGTTATCTATCTGCGATGCAACGGCTCTTTATACTGTATTTCTGCACATTAAGATGGTTTTTATAATCATAAATTAGTTTTTGAGGGGCAGGTTGATTCAGATGGAGCACTACTGAAGGCCTAGGTGTGAAATACATGGTCTGCCACTGCTGTATGGTAGTCTAATCATTAGACTGCAGTAAATTTAAATTTTAGGATATTTTAAACTCTATTGATCATATCTTTTTGGAGTCTCAAAATTCTCCCAGGTGTATGGCTATGCAAATGAATCCGGCTTCAACATCAATCGGGTTAATGAGGAAAGAAAAACCCACTGTCCGACAGATGTTCCAAGGTCAGCAGGAGGAAGGAGGGAGAAACTCAGGGTTTGGTAACGAAAACCTGCCCATGAGCAAGTTAAAGCTATGTAGTCAGTTACCATGGAAACTGACCCATAGTTTTTAGCTATCTCTCTTTAAAGGAAACTCGCGAGTTTCCTTTATCTCAAGGTTAACAAACTCAGGGTTTTCCCTAACCCTCTGTCTCGAATACCCCCCTGGTTCCCTTTTCTTTGTATCCTTTCTCTGCTTTAGTGGAAGGAGCTAAGAAGCAAGGAAGTGAAGACTACCAAGGAAAAAAAACTTTAAAGGCAATAACACACAATTAAAACTTAGGAAAGTTGGATCTCTGGTGGTCAGGATGGCTGATTTTAGGGCCCTGGTTTGAGGTTCACAGATGCCAGTGTATGGAGTCCAATGACATGTTTATAGGAAAAGAAACAACCATTTGAAATTTGTCTACTTGAATCGTTTCCTACAGGACTTTTGCAGCATGTTTGTGCTCTTTATTCCCCTAAAAATGATCTATGCATTTGTGCAGACATTTGAGAATAATGATCTGACCAAGCTCTGAAAAACCTATGAAGAAATCACAGCTACCATTGGGGACATCCGGAAGAGGTCCATCCAGCTGTTCAAAGAGAATTGCTGTTTATTAGGGGGGAAGAAAAACAGGGGTTTGATATCAGCAGGCAAAAGGAAGAAGAATACTAAACACTTGCAATGATGAAGTCTGACTTTGCACTTCCTTGTGTTGTTAAAGAGAGCAAAATGGTACTATACATATATAATGAATCTGAAAACAACAATAACAATAAGGCCATGGGTGCAAGTGCTGAGAACACAGAGCTGACTACTAATAAGTGGGTGTGTGAGTAATACTAATATCTGAATATTAAACCTGTCTTTTCCCCCTATTTGCTAATGCCGTCGCCACAGCTACATGGAGAATGAAGCATTTGCAGTCCACAATAGGAGTGATGTTTCCGCAGACAATGTGCCACTTCAAGTAGAAAAAGGTACTGACAAAGAAACAGAGAACATTTGCCAATGATCCTATTTGCTTGGCAAGTTGTTATGAATAATATCCAACAAGCCATTTGTTCATAAGAAGACAAAATGCTATTAATTATTCGCTATAAGTGTACTCAGGCAGCATTTACACCAACATTTGTTTTAGCGTACGGAAGAGAGAGATTTATTTATTTATTTATTTAATTGTCAGGAACATGTTTCTGTCTTAAAATAAAATATTAATGGTTAATCAGTGATGCTTTAAGAGCTCATTAGATCACTGATGGTTCTCTGTCTAGACAAAGGGCTTTATTCTCTATTTCTGACAGAAAAATACTCTTCACACTCTACATAGAGCATTTAAGGGTCTCCTTTGAGAAACAGTAGAGAAAGTCTTAAGGGTTTGCACACGTTATATCACTTTTGCAAAACAGCATACTTTCTTTATCCATAACATAGCCTATTAAGCTTTCCAATTGCCAAAATGAACATGAACAATTAATCAGTAAAGATTAGTTTTTTAGTGCATGTTTGATACTAGATAGTTGACATACTTGATATGCCCAAGAGAGCCTCCCAAACTTCCAATCAACAGCTCGAAAGCAAACGCCTATTGTTAACAATGAGAGATCCGTGAAGCATTTTCTAATTTTGCTGATAGATAGATAGATAGATAGATAGATAGATAGATAGATAGATAGATAGATAGATAGATAGATAGATAGTTAAAATGATAATTACATCAATTAAATGCATACAGTACATTAGCAATTAAAATATCTCTATTAAAAGGCAAACTGATCCATATTATGTGATCACTGTAAATCAATTACAATATTATTCAACCTATTTGAGGGCGTTTTTATTCAAATTAAGCTTTAAGTGTCTTATGCTACAGATAATTTTTGTAATAGAAGAATGATAATGATCATCTTGCAACAGAAGTATATTTCAAGCTTGAAATGTGTTTTAAAAAGTTTAGAAATCAGATTAATAATTTTATATTTGGCTTATAATACAGTATATTTAGCTTATTACCCTTAGAGTAGGAGATAAATTAGATAAATTTGACGATATTTACAACAAAATAAATTTCCGAGTGTAAAACATTTGGGACCTCTTTAAACAACGAGCCACACATGGAACTGTACATTTTTTTATTCAAGGTTTGTCCTGTGTTAACAATAGCTACTGTATGTACATTAGAGTGTATTTTGTGCCCTGTCTAATTTCAACCAAAAGAAAACACTGTAGATATAATGTGTACGTTGCTAAGCCACAATATGAACCAAAATGAACCCCTCAATGTCATGTCTTCTACCTAGAGATGGAGGGAGTGTCAGTGTCAAGATTTTTCAAAACCAACAATGGATCCATCCAATAAATATACCCAAATCTGGAGATGAACAGGCTTAGCATAAACAAAGAGGTCATGATCTATGGTCCATCTTGATCTTGGACACTATGTTTAATGGCATTAAAATAAAACGGCAACCAGAGAATTGTGACAGAAGCAAAGGTTTCACTTTTTTCGACCCTGAGTGTTCGCTGAAGCCAAAGAAACAGGTTTTGCACATTTTCTTTCTTCATGAAGCTGGTGAAGTTTATGCATGACGCAAGGGAACGTTTTGCCAGGTACGTCACAGTATTGAGGAGGCTTTTGCAATTTCAAAGCATGTTCTCCAAACAATTGGGTCTTTATCTTTCAGGGTTTCCATTTCAGATCGAGCTTATTCAGACATGTCTTAATGGTGGGGACAACAGTACAGAAAGATTGCTTTTGTACAAGCAATATAGTAATAAAACACCAACACGTAGTGGAACATAGTTGAAATATCAACCAAAAACATTCCAGCTTCCTAAAAATTTTTGGACTCTTGGTCATAAATTTACTCACCTAGCAAAAAAGTGATTACTATAATATATAGCTAAATAAATATGTTTATATTTATTTCTAAATATCTTAATGTGACATATTAAAACTACATTCCAAGAACTCAAATGTTTTATAAATCCTCTCTTAGGTTGTACACTTTGCAATGATCAACTTTGTAATTCTAATAAACCTCAAGTGAGTGTCATCTAGGTGGTGAACCCAAGACGTCAGGATTCACTGCTGAATCCTCTGGAGGTATTGTGGGCCTATAAGTGAAACTGGAGGAAAAAGGCCCACCACTTTATAACCCAGAAGATGCCGCCACTCACTTGCCCATCCCGCAGAGTCCATATGTTTGAGAAGTGATTTCACTGGGTAATAACTTTACAAATCTTGCTGATTGGTTCATCAAAAGCCAGAGCAAAGCAGACGTATGTTCACTCACTTGACCATCTTGCAGAGCCTAGGCATGCAATTAAGAGATATTAACATCTACGCCCACACAACAGATCCAATGCTCATGTTCTATGAATAAATTGCTTACTGTGCTCTCTAGCCATATTTGCTCTGTAAAAAAAAAAAAAAACCTAAACTAAGAAAATACCCAGTATTAAATCTAATAGACTTTTCCTAAACTCTTTCAGCAACTTTAATTCAAGACAAACAGTGCTGTACTTGCACTCTGAGGACAGGCTCTTCTATTAATAATTACTCTAAGTATAAAGCATATTGTAAGCAATGATAATTTGTAAGTGAATTTGTATGTTTATTTGGAGGAAACAGGGAGTGCTGGCATTGGGAATTCATTTTCAGTAACTTAGCGGTTAGCCCACAGTTTTAAACCGTAAACATTACCTGCATTCCAATATAAAGAGCGGTTGCCATATAATACATGACATCATCCCAACTAAAAGTGAATGAATCCATGCTATGGCATAGTTTTTACAAGGAGAAAAGTTTATGCTGTGTGTGTGGGAGTGTGTGCACACCACTGACATTAATTATGTAGGCCACACTGGTGCAGGAATCCATGATGATCTATTCACCAAATCATTGTGTTTAAGAAACCCATCACCAACCCAACAGCAACAGAAGCCCCATGGGAATCTTCTCAGCTCTCTCAATTACTCACTCTGGAATTGTTACTTTGTCACCAACTTGCAGCTAAAGGCTTTGAGGCACGGAAGAACCAGAGTTCATCTTCACAGCTGAGTTGTCATCCCCCCCAATACATGTCACCAACCATTAACCAAAGCTGCCCTGCAAGTTCACTCAGCCAACAATTTACCTGCCAAGAAGATAATATATACAATGGATTGCGAGTAACTTGGTCTGCGAGTGTTTTGCAAGACAAGCAAGAAATTTTAATAAATTTTGACTTGATGAAGGAGCGAGGTCTTGCAATACAAGTAGTACGCGTACGCTTCATCTGCCGAGCCTCACGTGATCACAACTTCTCTCTCTCACTCACTGCAGGATTGTGTCTCACTCGTATAGTCAACATCTGCACTAGCGTAGAAAAAGACTGATTCATAACTTCAAATGAGATCAGGGAGATGTGTAAAATGTGGGAAAGAGTGCAAAATTTTGTAGAAAAGCACCACCCAAATAAGGCTGTAGCAGTGCGAGCGATGAATCTGTTTAATGACAATGCAGTGTCGCATTTCCGCCAAATCCTCAAAAGGAGGAAAAAGCAGCATTCATTGGAGAGTTTCCTTGTTAAAGTCGTAAGAAAAGAAAAAGATCCCAGTGAGCGACAGACTGCAGTGATTCTGTGAGTTGTAGTGAAAGTCATCCTACACAAAAATCCTCCTCCTCTCCCCTCTCTCCTCCTCTCTTGTCTCCGTTACACCAGCCACGATTCTGTTTAAAGGCAGGTTATTTTGTTATATGTATTTTTACTTTATATTTTGTATTAATCATTTTTATATAAATATTTGTGGGTTGTGAAACGAATGATCTGAGTTTCCGTTATTTCTTACGGGAAAATCCGCTTTGATATACGAGTGCTTTGGATTACAGGCACATTTCCGGTATGAATTATGCTCGCAATCCAAGGTTCCACTGTATATATATTATCTGGAGTGTGCATATAAGTATATAAGTGTATATAAGTGGCTGGACTAGGCACACACTGGGTTGGACAAATAAAAATTTCTTTAGCTGCCACACAATGTGCTTACTCATTCGTATATTTTATTATATTATAGTATGGCAAGCTAATTAGCTACAGTAGTTAAGTTCCTTAATATAGACTTACTACAGAGAAATGAATGAGTATATGATTATGTTTGCACCCTTGCCACAAAAGCAGGAAGTTGCTGGCCAATATTTCAGCTTTGAGCTGTGATGTTATATCAGTGTATCGTATTTAAAATGTACTTTTTGAGTCTGGGTCACATCTTGATTTTCTCTTGATATACTTAAAGCCACAAGGTGACTGTGTGTTGTGTTAAATAACAGCTTAGTGCTTTTTCCTAGCTGCTCGACCTGCTTGTCCACTAGGCATTTCTGACATAAAAATAGCCCAGATATGAAACCTGCTAGTCCCGCATGCGCAGGTAACTGATTTATATGCCCACATGAAACGCCTATAATTTTCTGTCCTAACTGAACACTGATGGTTAACACAGGATGCTTGTGTATGTTGATAGATGCTTAGCCTCTGAGGTATTTTGTAAGCTGTTGGCTCCCACAAGGTAGCCTGAAAAATGGAGATAAGATAACATTTCCCAAAATGACCTGACTATTTAATATGCAGATTTATGCATGCTGTAATTAATTTTCCATTCTGCCTTGATCGATGTACCTGTGTGTTATGAAGCAGATATTGCACTATAATTACTCCCGATTTTTTGTATCTGTATCATTTCAATAAACAGTACAATAAACAGATTGTTATTTCTCAGACATGGAAACCCTGGTCCTCCTCACCATCCCTTATCTTTACCAGCAACAGTTCATCTAAGATCTGCACCAAGCTGTTCCCTGCTGCACCTGATCACAAATAATATACTATAATATTGCAATACTGCTCTTGCAGAAGCCTGCAATATGAAAAAAACCACACACATACACACGTGCCAATTAATCCATTTTAGTGTTTGCATTGAACATTCTGACCAAATCACAGGTTGGCTTCGCACAGTTTTTATATCCATATTTGGAAATATACTTGCTGTGAAATACCACTATGTCATTTTTTGACTGTTTACGCACATTTGACTGGGTTTTAGCAGCTCCAAATGGCATAATGAAACTATAACAGTGACAGTATTTGAAATCATCTGAACATGGTGCAATTTGCAAGGATGAATGCACTCACATTGCAGTACAAAAGTTTAGCTTATGTCAGAAAAAAAAATGCCACTCCAGCAAGGTAGTATCTGTAATGCACAAATCTTGTGGAAAATGGCCTGAGTCAACTTGTGATTCATATTTTACTGAGAAGTAGCGTACTTGTGCAGGGAACAAGCTTCAGGAAGGAGAGGCATGATGGCTGGCTTCTCTGATTAATATATTTATAATAGTTCACTTTACATTAAAAAAATACTGACCCCCCCCCCAACTTTGACTTGTGTAACTGGAAGTTCAGTCAGAGTTCAGTTTGATTATGAGCAAAATGGCAGATTTTAAAGGTCCACTATGTAGGCTTTAAGGGTCTGTATTAGCAGAAATTGAATATAGTATTCATTCATGTGTCTTCATTAGTGCATAATTACCTGTAACTACAAATCTTTGTGTTTTTGTGACCTTCCAATGAGCCCAAAATAGGGAGCACGTCTGCTGCTAAGTTGCACCACTACGTAGCATAGCCCAGAATGGACAAACCTCTCAAGGACGACTTCCACATTTTGCATTTTACATGCAGCTGTGTAAATATGGAAAGAAGCACCGGAAGGAAGATGAAGAAGAAAGGAAGAGAATGAAGGAGAAAGGTGAGGATTCTGTGTTTGATGGTGCTGGCTAACAGGTTTGAGAAAACAATTTTTAAAAGGATGGAGGATTATATTTATTATTTAACATGAGTAAAAGCAAGGCAGAGTGTGAATCTGTAATTATTTGGAAGTACACTATGGGCACCGGACAGCCGCCATGCCTTTTAATACATGCTTGGAAAGAAAAGGGTAAGACAGGAGCATTCAGTTGGTTGCAATCAACTTAATCCTACACAGGGGAGCTTTACGTTTAAGGTTTATACATAAATACAGGTAGTCCTAAAGTTACACCCATCATAAGTCAAAAATATCGTAAGTCGAACCACTTAGCCTAGCTTAGGTATCTCAGCCTAGCTTAGCCCAGCTTAGCCTATCTTAGCCTAGCCTACCCAGGAGTCTTTTCCTGTAGAAGACCACACACACTCACTGAAGACTTCATTTAATTCACATTTCTGTCAAAAGAGAAAGTTTGTCAGAAAGGCCCACACCTGGTGAAGGCAGCAGCACTGTGTCTCTGAGCTTTGTCCAGCTGCGATGCCCCGCTACACAAATACTGAGCTCCAGCTACAGACAGCCGTTGCTGAAGCTGTTCTGCTTGTGATGCCTGCCTGCGGATTTTAAGTATTTTCTAAATATTTTACAATTTGTAGTGGATCACAATAGTCTTCATAACTTCGAAGAACAGTAAGTCGGGCCATCGTATCTCGGGGAGCACCTGCACTATATTTTTGGGATGAAAAAAAAAGGTTATGCCAGTCATTGTGTAATAATTGTGGTAGTGGTGGTGGGGGTATTGTCATTTGGACACCACACGTGTGTAAGATGTAATTAGTAACTGTGTGCAAGATGCAGTTGCTCCATTTCTGTGTTTTAGAAATGAGATCCCAGAGTCACTTTGAGTAATTTTATGGTTTATATAATTGATCTGTCAAACTGCTCGAATTTATCACAGTGTTCATCTTAATGCAAACCAGTCATAAACCATTTCAAATCAAAGCATCAACAGTGTGTTCTAAGCTCTTGGAGAGAAGGTGCACCGTGCTCTTAGGCATATATTAAAAATTGACATAAACCTGTCCACGATTTTAAGCTGTTCCTGGAAAGTTTGCAAAAGCATGGAGAGCAAAGCTAACACCAGGAGCAGTTACAAACAAAATTGTTTCCCAATATACAGTATATTCCCTTCATAATATTTTGTGTCCTGCTAGTGTTGACCTTGGTCTGTTTACCTGGATTGCCTGTTTTGTGTGTAAACAGAAAAGCTCAATGCACAATGACAGCCATCCTTATTAGAAATAGAGTGCAAGAGTGTAAATCCTTAGAGCATTACTCCAGCTTTGTTGTCATCATACCGTCAAGTGTAAGCACGTGCTAGCAAAGTGCACATTCAAAAGCTTTAGGTTCCACCCTTGAATGGCCATAAATCTTAATTAGATTATTCATCCTGCAATTTGCATATAAATAGGGTTGCATTGCTCAGTTTATCCATTGGTAAATACTGTGATGGAACTAATTCGTAAATCAGAATGAATAGTTTAAATAACACTATTTGTATCGGGTGCAATGTAGGAAAGTTGCCCCGTTTTACCTCATTAGGCAGTCATCTGTATACACCGTTCACTTGCGCATGAATGGAGTAATAATTTTACCAAGAAAGTGCATTGTCTGGCTGTGTTTTAATTGCAACACTGGGTGCAGTCGATAGTCGATTGTGATAATTGCATGTGGAAAATCATTTTAAATTGCCTTTTTGATCCTGCAGCTTTGCCCCTGTGTGTAAGGGAACCTGTGTATCAGGGTTACCTTTCAATTGTACAGTCTCACAGCTGGCATATTTTATATATAAGTTGTATGTACAACTCAGGAATGGATAAATGCTGGTTTCTGTGGAAAAATACATCCTGTAAATAAGCATTACTAAGACAGGATTTGCAACTGGTTTCTTCACAAAAACATGCCCATGAAAAGACATAAAAGCAGCTCACGATCAAAATTGAGGATATAAGCGAGTCAGAAAGAGCCAGTCTTTACAGAACCCACATAGTCTGTACCCGTCATTGTCACTGCACTCTAAAATAACAAAGGCATCAATTATCACTTGTTCTGAAACACCAGTAGCCCAAAGCTCACTCATGATTTCATTGGAAAGAACTTCACAAATATTGAGAAAAGAATTATCCGTGGTCAAAAGTGGCAGAACCCTCATTTCCTTGCCAAGCTTACTTTTTATATATCCTGATGTATGTGCGGAAAATGATACACATTTCTGTGCCCATTTTATGTGCACGCCCTGGACAAAAATCAAGCCACCCTAGTAAGAACACATCAGCAGCACGAGGAACAATACTTTCTCAGTCTGGTGAAGCACTTAAACAACCTAATATGCACTGATTTTTTTTATTTTTTTTTTTATAAGCAACTGGGTTTTATTGTGTAGCAGGCAATGCATTTCACTAGCAATTCATGGATTTTTCTTAATACGTAAACATATAATTATATATTCATTGATTATTTGTCAGTAAACATTTTTGCAATAAATCAGATCCAGCAGGAGAGTTAGGATCCATGTGCAGAGTTTATTGACTCACAATCCAAAAAAAAGTCAAAGTCGGTAAGCAGGAAATGGTCAGTCGTTGGACTGGCATCCATCATCAAAACACAAAGGAAATGCAAGAAAAATGGTCAAAACATGCCATTGAAAAATGGTCAAGGAACAGAAATTGTAACCATTGAAAGCACAGCTCATATCTTAGACAACTTGAATGAAGGGCAAGACTTGAACTTGAGACTTGTCAAGCCATGACATGCAATGAGTATAACATAAAACATGTGCTTATATGAAAGCAAATCAACTAGTAGACAGGAAACTGCAAATAAGCATGGACTGTATTCTCTTCTGATACTTCTTCTGGTCAAGGTTGCATTCAAGTGCACTATATACTCACACTTTCACACCTAGGGGCAATTTATTCCACATGACAAAATGTCTTTGGAGGTAGAAGGAACCTGGAGAACCCAGAGGTGGTGCATACATAGCCAAGCCAACTTTATTTATAAAGCACTTTCTTGTACAGCAACCACTGGCCAAAGTGCTGAACAAAGGAATAAAACAATTAGGATAAAATAAAACTAAAAGAAAATAA
>JAQLOM010018811.1:0-18518 GCA_030068315.1 Chrysichthys thysi
GTACGACCACTATTTGTTGAAAAATAAAATTGGTAATTAACAAACTTATTTTATAAATACTGCATTTTATTTTTTTTTCCCCCTTGCTCTCAGTGAGCGAAGCCACTGGGGAATCAGCTGGAAATATTATAAAAGTGCCCATGTCTGCTCTGTGCTACTTGGAAAAGACTGATCTATATAATTAAAGTACAGTCACCTATTTAAAAAATTGGGCAACCTTAATCTGCACAGACATCTCAAAAGTAAATACACCCCTGCTGATGTTGCAGAGTGACTCCAAGTGAGTCGGACTACTTCTGTGAGGGATCTCCATCAACTTACCTGCTATGGCAGGAATCAATTGTTCAAAAATGATGGCATTCATTTACATTTGAGACATCCGTGTATCTTTATTGTGCTTTTCGTGACGTATTTAAACTCATGAAATGAACGTAATTTGTCCTCTTCTCAGTGAAAAATAAAGGCAGTCAGGATCTCCGGTCATGTAATCATGCACCGTTGAAGTTCTGTTTCTTTACGCTGGCTGCTTATTCATCTGCAGTTATTACGACGTAAACATTTTACACAACACAGTGAATCAAGACACTGTATTGTAATTATGTTTATGACCCAAGGTCTCTGTTTAGTGCTTAAAAGCTCTGGATTCAAATTTAAACAGGGACATAGGTTTGGTCTGTTCCTGGGTGTCTGCCTTTTCCTGCAGCTAAACATTTTGCTTCTGTTTCATGTCTCTTGTATGGGTGGTTTTTGAGTCGTATGGGGAATTTAGCTGGAACTTGACAACGTTACCTCCCACGAGCTTTCCTGAGCCGTTGCCTGAGCTCATCGTTAAAGTACAGACGTGCTCTCACACCTTTTTTTTTTTATTTATTATTGTTTCATCCTGTAGGATCCTGATGTGCACACATGCTGGGGGAACAGGAAAAAACCCTGAATACTTCACCTACTGCTCAGATTTCTATCTCTAATGGTTTAGGATACGTTATCTGTTCAATATGAATGATTTGTATTTATATTCAGGTGCAGCTCTAGTATTTATACACGGTAAAGTAGGTCTACAGGGTGGGCCATGAAAACGTAGCCTGGCTCCGGCAATAGGAAGATGAGATGAATGAGCAAATAAAATTTTATTCACTAAACAAAAGTCCCAACAGGAGCTGAAAGTGGTCCTGGTTCACGTCTGTGCACCTACACATGGGGTGACAGACAGAGAGAAAGGGGCTACCGCCTCCTCCAAAGGGCGTGGCACCGGGATTGGAGGCGGGGCTACTTTTTTGTGGCCCATCCTGTAATTAACCTTTGGAGAAGTTTTTATCCTGTACTTTTTACAACCTTGGGAAGAACAAGTACAGCAGTTTGGGCGCCAATGGTTTAGGCAGAATGCATTTGTTTGTTTTTAATGCTAAGAAAAGCTGTTATTCATATGTTTGAGTAACTAATGCAGTATGCGTCATTCCAAATGGTTCAAAACCTTTTTTCTTGGAACTGTTAATGAGAATGTGCTGAGTGTGGATCAGGGGAAGGTGACGAAAGGCTAACTTACGGTCACCCTGCAGAATGTATAAACTGTGTCTTTAGTCGAAAAGTACAACAAATATTTACTCTATAAACCCATTATCATTGGATAAATTGTACAGAATACCGCACACAGCCAGCATTATATAATATTTTGGGTCGTACTTGGGACTATAGTTGAGCGTTACATCCACATTCACTGTGCAATTTATTAGGAACACCTGCTTGTTCGTCCATTGATCCAGTCTGTAAATTCATAAAATCAGACCAACACGGATCAAGAAAAACATATAATGATAAAAATTTTAAATAATTAATAAAATAAAAAAGACTCATTCCAGGGTGCGGTTGTTTGTGCCGGATTTGGTTCAAGTATTTCAGTCATTAACGTTTTCATAATTCTGAAAAACTTGATTAAGGGTTAAACGATCAGCGCATTAAGAATGTGAAAAATCAATAAAGGGAGTTCCTTTATATGGATGGCAACACCTGCAGGGATATTAGGCTTTCTGGTCCCGTTCTCATTATAACCACGTTGCAAAGCATGCCTTAGGGCTGCGATTGAAAGCTGATTGTACTAGAGTGGCACTGATTAAAGTGAAAAGCAATGCAACAGGTAATTACATTCACTTCTAGCTCGAAGTCAGTGTTTAATTCCTAAACATGCAATAACCTGCTAGCTGTTTTCACTGAAGAGATATGAAACAAGGCAGTGCACGTTGTGGGTTTATTGTGCACATTTTCTGTATGTCATTAATGGAAATCAACATAGTTTGTGTATTGTACAGTGGGACCTCAATTAACGAACTTAATTCGTTCCGAGTCTTTGCTCGCGACCCGATTTGTTCGAGACCTGAATCAGTGTTTCCCATTGAAATGAATGTAAATACAATGAATGTGTTTCAGCCTCAAAACATGTTTTTAAAGTGTATTATGGGTTTATGTGTGGCAAGAAAACATGGAATAAAATTAAAATCAGCTTAATTATAGAAAAATAAATTAAGGTGATTTTAATTTTATTCTGTGTTTTACATGCCATAAACCCATAATACACTTTAAAAAATATTAAAATAACATCAATTATAGAAAAATAAAAAACAGTGGCTAAGTGCTTAGCACTATCACCTCACAGTAAGAAGGTCCTGGGTGGCCCCGGCCGTGGCGTGGCGGGCTAGGGCGGGCTCCTATCCAAAAATAAAGGCAAAAAGGCCAAAAATATATCTAAAAAAAAAAAAAGAAGGTCCTGGGTTGGATACCTGGGGTAGACACGGGCGCCTTTCTGTGTGGAGTTTGCATGTTCTCCCCGTGTCCATGTGGATTTCCTCCGGATACTCCAGTTTCCTCCCACAGTCCAAAGACATACACAGAGGGGATTAGATTAATTGGCTACACTAAATTGCCCGTTGGTGTGAATGTGTGTGTGAACGGTTGTCTGTGTGTCGCTCTGCGGTGGATTAGTGACGTGCCCAGGGTGTATCCTGCCTCTCACCTGAAGTCAGCTGGGATTGGCTCCAGCTTCCCCCCTTGGCCCTGAACAGTATTGAGCGGCAGAAGACGAATAGAAAAATAAAACTAAATGAAATAAACAGATGATTTTAGTGCACGGTCCCTTTGCGGTGGATAGTCGCTGGCGTAGGTGGAGGGATATGGTGGCGCTTCTCATGTTTTACGATTATTTCTTTCTTTATTTCAACTGTTATAAGCTTAGGCTTCTTACTCTCACTACCATTTCTACTTTCCACTTTCTTGGGACCCAGAATGAAGCTTATAGAGCAGAAATGCAGAGAAACACAATGAAAAAATGTGTTGAACATGTTCACACCACGAGTGCTTGACCGGAACTGAATGTTTATGCCGTGAAGCGTGGTTTACATCAGTGTACATCAGTCGTGGATTTGTTTGTCAGTCGGTACAAAATCTGCTCGGGAATTTAGTTCGTACGTCGATTTATTCGCCGTCCGACGAGTTCGCAAGCCGAGGCTCCACTGTATTTTATTTGTCACTAGAACTGCACGGCGAAATACAATGCGGTGGGTTTGGAGCTGCTTTTTAAGCTAGAGAACATTCATTTTTAAAAGGCATATAGCATTTACGTCATATGAAGCAATTTCCTCCTGAATATCCTTAAAGCGATTAAGATCCAAAGCAGTGCAGTGAATGTATTTTGCTTTTCAGTGTGGACCATGTCAGTAATGAAAAGCCATACCGTGTGTGTGTGTGTGTATATTCTATTTATATTATGTTTTTTTATTCACTCAGTGAGATTGGGTTTCCTTCTGAGATGTGGAATTTTCTCCACACAACAGTAAGGATGAATGACTATCTAAAATGTAGAGGAAAATAAAGCCGTTTGGTTTGCATTATCATAACTACAGCCCAGAAAATGATAAATTAGGCCTATTTCATGAACATTTCTCATATGTTATTAAATACCCACATAAAATGGGCCATGATTATGTTTACATCTTACATATTATGTTCTTATTTAAGTAGCGTCATTAAGCTACGACTAAGTTAATGCTGGTGCAGAATGTGAGCTACAGAGCATCCTAGTGAAAGTCTGACGCGTGCGGCAGAACGTCCTGCAAATAAGTTGTATATGTAGTTGGTTTTTTTCTTTTTCTTCTATGAGTTGGAAATTTATGGCTGGAATTCGAGAACAGTTTGGTACTCGAGTCTCCAGCAGTGAACAGTTGATAACTTCAGCGAAATAAAAGCGAGTTATTTATAATCTCACAATTCTTCTCAAGGTTTCTTCCTCACGTCATTTTCAAAGGGTTTTTCCTTTCCATCATTGAATCAATCAGAGTAGCTCAGAAACCTGACTGTTTTTATACCCTGACTTAATAATTTAAGTGTGTTTTTTATTGGAAATAAGAACAAATACCATGCACATTGTAGCTTTAAAGTCTGTCCTTTCAGCTTTTTCTCTTGTATTGATGTCCTGAACCATGTGGAGAAGCTCTATGGTTGCCTCTTCACTGTCACATACTTTACAGATGATGGCACTGTTGGTCTCCAATACTGGTTTCTTAACTCCAATTAAGAAGGTTTCAAACTCTGTCACCAGGGGCGAAAATATAATTATACTTAGTCAGAAGATGGTCTTTTCTAGGTGTGTTCAATCTACCTTCGAATTGACATTCATTAATTGTTTAATAGCTTTATTAATCATTTTGTCATTGTTCTTGTGGGGCTTGTTGCTTCTCACCTGGCAGTCACAGGTTTTTTTTATGTTTTGTCTTGATCAGAAGGAAAATCTAGTGTCCTTTACATTTTATTCCCTATCCAAGCTGGGATAAAATTCTCATAAAGGCTTGGATTAGCTGGATCTGTGTGATTAAAGTTGTTCTCTAGGAGAAGAGATAAGTAGGTTATGTAATGACATTGAAGCTTCACATTTAGATGAATTACCTTGGATAATATATGGAAATAAATTTGAGAAACAACATGCAAAATGTGTCATGGAAAATGTAAACTATATCAACTGTCCAACTTGCAGGATTTCTCAGACTATGTATGTGTGTATGTTTCCCTCTGAAACTTTTGAAACCACAAGGCCAATTTTATTGTTTTATTCTCTATATACTGTGGACAGTTGGGTTTGAGATCCAAAAAATTTGTTTTGATATTAAGATAGATCAGGATATCAGTTTTCATTTCCTAATATTTACATATCCAATTGATGTTTAGAAACACAATTTTTAAGTGAACAAAAGTATAGGGACAGTAATGTTTGCTTGCAATGACTGCATTAACCTGGAGACATGCTGGCATTAAACTGTTGGATACTTCATTTGTGATGCTTTTCCAGGCTTGTATGAGGCTTGTTTCCATTGTTTGTTTTGAGGATGTTTCTCCCTTCAGTCTCTTTTCAGGAAGAAAATGCTTGCTTGCTCAGCTAGGTTAAGGTCTGGTGACTGACTTGGCCAGTCTAAAACCTTCCACTTTTGTCCCCTGATGAAGTCCATTGTTGTGTTGGCAATGTGTTCAGAGTTGTTGTCCTACTCCATGATGAAGTTTCTCCCAATTAAATTGAATGCATTTCTCTGTAAATTGGAAGACAAAATGTTTCTGTAGATTTCTCAATTGATTGGGCTGCCACCATCATAAGTTTAGCAAGACCGTTCCAGAGGCACCCATGCAAGCCCGACCATGACACTATGTCCACCTTGCTTAACCAGTGAACTTGTGTGTTTTGGTTCATGAACATATCCTTTCTTTATCTACAGTTTTGCCTTTCTGTCACTTTAGTAGAGGTTGATCTTGGCTCCAGAACATTTGTGGCTCATCTCTTTACTTCTTTGCTAATTTCAATCTCTCCGTCAGATTCCTGCTACTGATGAGGGGTTTGTATCTTGTGATACAGCCTCTGTATTTATGCTTTGAAAGTATTTTACAAATGATGGAGTATGATACATTCACCTCTGCCCTGTGGAGGTTGCTCCTAATGTCACTTAGATTGTTTTGTGGTTTTTCTTAACAGCTCTCATTCAATGCTGGTAACCAGTGTTGTTTTCTTTGGCCGACCTGTTCAATGTCTGGTTGTTAGCACATTAGTGGTTTCTTTCTTTTTCAGGACATTCCAAATTGTTTGTTGCATTGGCTATGCTCAGTGCTTGTGCAATGGTTCTGATTGATTTTCCATCTTTTCTCAGCTTGCTTTTCTCCCATAGACAGCGCTCTGGTCTGATACTTTTGACATACTTTTATCCTTCTTGCAGTCTTCACAGGCAAAGCCCAGAGCTCAAATCAAGAGTAGATATCCAGGGCTATTAATTGTGGAAACAGTCAGTGTAACAAGGCACACCTGGGCAACAAGGCACACCTAGAATTCACGTGTTCAAATGGTTTTGATCACTTGAAAAATTGGTGTGTTCAGGCAAAAGGTGCCATGTTCTGTTCTAGATGTAAATATCATCTTAAACACCTTAAATGCTGTTATTTACCCTTACAGTAGTTCAACATACTGTATATTCATGACACAACATGACAATGATCCTAACAGGTGACATGGAGGAAACCCACATCTGCCCCATACAGACTCCACTGGTGTCCTACAAGGCTTAGTGTTGGGTCCTTTTCTATTTTCCCTCTTTACCCACTCCCTCAGTGAGGTAATATCCTCCAGTGGGTTTTCATACCACTGCTATGCTGATGACCCTCAGCCCAACATCTCCTTTCATCCCTATTTTTGCAACCTCCCCAAGCCCTCCACACCACCCCACTGCTGCAATCCCTCCCCTAGCATCCAGTAGTTTCTGAGTGGACTCTTCTGGATGGCATCTTATGGATCGAATTCCACCTGACTTCAGGTGAGAGGCAGGGAACACTCTGGGCAGGTCGTCAATCCACCACAGGGCCAACACAAATCACACCTACAGGCAATTTAGAGTAGCCAGTTATCCTAATCCCCTCTGTGCATGTCTTTGGACTGTGGGAGGAAACCAGAGTACCCAGAGGAAACCCACGTGGATATGGGGAGAACAGGCAACTCCACACAGAAAGGTGCCCAGGTCGACCCCGAGGATTGAACCCAGGACCTTCTTTCTGAGAGGCAACAGTGCTAACCACCGCGCCACCATGCTCTGTACTCCTATTACTTGCACTACTGATTTTATTATCGGATGACTTATATGGGCCTTGTGTCTGTTACATATCTGCATGTCTTGACGTGTGTTTCATGTGTGAATGCATGTGATGTTTGTGATCTGCTGCTGCAAGTGTGCAATTTCCTTCCAGTTATGAATAAAGTACTCTATCTATCTAGCCATCCATCTATCTATCAGTCTAGATAATTTAGTTAATGTGAATCTTATCCTATAGTCCTCCTGTGCCATCATATGGCACATGGTGTCAAGCAATCCCCATGAGGCATGTTAAAGGGTGAAGTTTCTAGCCCCATGCCCAACCCTCCCCTAACCTGGGGCTGGGGATCACATACACATACACATATGCACCCACACTCACAGTTTGCATGTTCTCTCTGGGCTGGCACGGGTTTCCTCCAGGTACCCCGGTTTTCTCCCACAGTCCAAATACATGTGGATTAGGTTGATTCTAAGTGAATGGTGTGAATGGTTGGTTGTCGCGGCGTTGGCCTTGGGATGGATTGGTCACTTGCCCAGGGTGTACCCCGCCTTGCGCCCATAGTCAGCTGAGATTTGCTGAGAGGAAAAAAACAATTTCTGCAAGAAAATTATGTGAGCATTTGTAATACAACCCGAATTCCAGAAAAGTTGGGACGTTCTTTAAATTAAAATGGAAACTAAAAGACTTTCAAATCACATGAGCTAATACTTTATCCAGGTTGTGATTCAGGTTGTAGATTTATTCTGGGGTTTGGTTGATTTTATTTTACCCAGAGTAGCTAGCGCATTCCTTCAATGCATGGTGACTAACAGCTTCATGCAGCTAAAAACCCAACAGATGAAGTTCCAACAAAACCTTGGTATGATTTTTTTTGGTCAAATCCGTGAATTTTAACATGTGGACAATTTGTCAATGAAATTGCTTCCAGAAACAACTCAAGGTTCTTTGATTTCCTGTCATTTTAAAATGCAGTTCATCAATACATTTGCATATACACAAACATTCATTTTATAGTTGAAAATATTTGATTTCATAAAAAAATATTTTCATAATAGGTTAATTCATGCTATTCCCCCATCCTCTTGTTGAAGCACCTAGATGATACTTGCTTGCCCAGACTTTCATATTGTACTTTTAATAAGTTCTGGTACACAGTGTTGGGGTGGGTTCAGAAAAATAAGTAACTTAATTGAAAACGGAAAACCATTAGCATGTTCTTCTACAGAGCCTGCAGCAAGCCGTAAAGACCTAATCAAAACAAAAGGACCTTCATTATTGCATGGCACCTACCTAATGCAAACATATTTCCATATTTGCTAGTTTTAAAACATTACCCTATGGAATCCAATCTGGTCTGGTCTTTGGAGATTACCCAGAAGATGAAACACTGAGCCAATTCTGCAGTTCACATCTCTGAATAAATATAGCCTTGGTTACCTCAGACTCAGTGTAAGCCTGCACAATCTCAGCCTTAGACACTCCACTTACTCGTGTATGCTCAATTGTATGTGGAGCAGTCAATGCATAATAACAGACTACAAAGGGAGAAAAAAAACAGTGACATTGACATGCCCACCTGACTGTTAGAAAAGTTCAGCACTTACTATGCTTGCTTTGATGTGAATAATACCTGCCCAGCAATGACTTTCTGTGGACCACAACAGCTGCACAATAGTCCGCTCTGTGGTTGACGTGGAGAACCCTTTCAAGGTTGTGAATCCATGCAAGGCACCAGCATTCATGGGCAAGTCCTTAAAACATTGGACTATTGATCGGAAGGTCGTGAGTTCAAGTCCAAGCACCGCCAAGCTGCCTCTGCTGGGCCCTTGAGCAAGGCCCTTAACCTCCAACTGCTCAGTTGTATAAAAAAACAAGATAGATGTAAGTCACTGGATAAGGACGTCTGCCAAATGACACTAATGTAATGTAATGTCCCCAAGGCTTTCAGTTATTCCAGGAAGTTACTAGAGTTTCACCATTATTACTGTACTCAAAACTCCAGTCATCTCCTACCTGAATGACTTCTTGATGCACTGACCTCCACTATCACAAAGTGCTTCAAGAGGCTAGACCAACCAAAATTACAACCATGGACCTTCTGCAGTTTGCATACTGTTCCGAGAGATCTATGGTGGATGCTGTTACTCCAACAGTGTGCACAATGCTTTCATACACCAAGAGAAAAAGAATATTTTTCATATATTATTGCATATAATACAAATAACATTGAGAATATTGTTCCTTAATTATAGCTCAGCATTAAACACCATTATTCCTGCCAAGCTTATCATAAAGCTCAGAAATCTGGGTTTTAACATCAGCATGTGCAACTTGATAATGGACTTCCTAATGGTGCCAACTCAACCTCCTCCACACTACCTCTGAACACTGGTGCCCCACAGGAATGTATACTCAGCCCCCTCCTTAACTTCCCAGTAACACATTTATGAGAGACCAAACACAGTTCCAGCATCATTTTCAATTTTCCTACGATTAATCTATCCTAGGCCTATTTACAAACAGGGATGAGACAGCTTCCAGAAAGGATATCAGAAGTTCGACACAGTGGTGCCATGACAATCAGCTCGACCATGTTAACATCAGGAAAATGATGGAAATGATAGTGGATTACAGGAAGTCCCAGAGTTCAGTGCATACTCCACTGCATCCAGTGCTGTTGCTTTGGAAAGAATCAAGAACTTCAAGCTTACACTTCAACGATGATCTCACCTGGTCCCTGCACACAGATTCAGTCATAAGGACTGCCTGCTAGAGGTTCTACTTCTTGTGGAAGCTGAAGAAGATTGGAGTGAAACCAAAAACCTTCACCAGCTTCTACAACTGTACCTTTATCCTGGTAAACTTGGGTGAATCTCTGTAATGGTATGGAATTTGCTCCACACACAACTTGCAATGCTCTCCTGAGAGAGGTGTGAAGAGCAGCGCACATCACAGGTAACAAACTCTCAGACATATTGGACATCTAATGATCATGCTATAATCACCACAGACCTCAGTCACCCAGCACACAGTTTATTTTTCTGAATTGCTTTCTAGCAAAATGATTTCTGAGCATCCAGTAATGGATAAACTGAACTTTATGTGAACCTCCAGAGAAACTCCTCTTATTTTCACAGGTAGATTTCACATGATGGGAAAGTGACACACACTCAGCCAGGATACAGACAGACCTGGATTTGCATTTTTCTATACTGAGCCAGGTTCACTGTAGAAGCAAAGATCTACTCCTATGTTTTGCCAACAGGCTGGGGGGTAGGACCTGTGGTTGGACATCTTACTCCAACATCTCAGCCATGTTAGTCCTGTGGAATTTGGCAGTTCTTGCCAAAATCATAGTGACAAAATATACCAGCTATATTAGAGAAGCTAGACTTTAGGCTTGCATGACTATTGACTGCATGGCTCGGGATTTTTCATCTGCTTTGATGACTAGCCCACTTTGGCAGACATTAACATTTCTCAGACCAGCTGCAATGATGAATAGACAGCTGCCCCCTGTGATGTGTAGTGATTATATTCTGATTTTGTGTCAGCCTTATTCATAGACATCTGGTCACACAGGGTCACCAAGACAAAAAAAATGAAACTGTAAATATATCATTAGCAAATAAGATATATTAAGTGCACAGACTTGCTGGGAGAATTCCAGGGAATTGAAGGGATTAACCTGAAATAATTAAAAAAAAAAAAAAAAAAAGGAATAAACTAGGATGATTTGGAAATGTACAACCTGAGAAAAGAATTATGTAAGAATTATATAATTATAAGAAGATATTCTTAGTCCACAGAAGAAACAAGTTACCCTAGCCTATCTTCACAGTGGCTTTGTGGAAAAAGGCCAAGCTTCTGATTTAGTTGTTTCCACCTGACTGTTGGATTCTGAATGATGGCCCTCATCATCTCAAGCAAGGGTCTGCCAGAGGAAGAAAGCAACTCATTTAAGAAGCAATCACTACCAAGAATGTGGTATTTCAACGAGGATCTGAAAAAATCCATCATAATTTGAAACCAGGCATGTCCAGGAATTGGGAGACGTCCCAGAGTGCCTGTGGGTAGCTGATAAGGGTTTTTAGGGTGGAGATGCACAGAGCAAGATGAAACATACCTCTCAACATCCGCCTGCAATGAGGCCAGGGTGAGTCACAGAGTTCTCCTGAGGTACTCCAGGTTATAATGGTGAGTCCAGACCCCAAACAAAAGTTGGGCCTCTACCAGCTATTGACAGCGCTCTTTGAGGGCCAGGACTGGTAGGATGGGATCAATAACTTTAGCATGTGCTCATGTTCTTGATGAACCGCTGATATACATTTGCAAATCTCAGGAATAATGGGAGCTCTCAAACAATCTTGGGCCAATCGAGTACCACTTGACACTCTGTATGCATACCCTCTGGACCCAAGACTGGCTAACTTTCCCCAGAGGATTGCCGCATGATTACTGAGTGCCCCAATGGCTGGTGTCAGCTGCTGAACACAGTTGCTCCAGGATCCACTGTTGTTGCAGTCCCTTTCCTATTGTGGCATTATAATCATTGTGATCAGTAGGGATGGGTATCATTTGGGATTGTTTTTTCAATTCAGGTGCTAAAACAATACTTTTAAAACAGTGCAGGTGCCTAAACAATGCCTGAACGGATGCTTAAAAAAGCACAAAACGAAGGTAAACCACATTTAAATACCGTTTCTTGGTATATGTTTAAGGGAAATTAGAACTTCAAATTCACTCATTCTTCGTCTTCTGCTGCTTAATCCTGGTCAGGGTCGCACGGGGACGCTGGCACCAATCCCAGCTGACATCGGGTGAGAGGCGGGGTACACCCTGGGCAGGTCACCAATCCACCGTAGGGTGACACACAGAGACAGACAACCATTCACACTCACATTCACACCTACAGGCAATTTAGAGTAAACAATAAATAGAGTGAACAATATCTGTTTAGTTATTTTAACAGTGTTTAAGTATGTATGGGCTGCCATCAGAGAAAGTGCAATATTAACTAGCGATGGGATATGAGGTATATTGATGCTCATGTTCACTGATGTCATGTTCACTTCGTGGCACCAGAGGGCAAGCATGTTTTTTACATTGATACTATTATGTTAAATTATTTTTATTATATTATGTTGTTAGAAAAAAATTAAGCATAATGTATTGTGAATAAACATTTGTTGAGTTTCAATTTATTTGCAGACAAAAAGAAATAAACAATAAAAAAACCCCCACTTGATTCCAAATTAATATTGCTGTCGTTGCTAAGAGTAACTCTTGGTTTTATGTGGCACGAATTTGTAGCACAGGAATTTCTGTTTTGAAAACCAACTTTAAACCACATGATGCAGTAAAATGGCACCAAAATGAGACACTGAAACCTGCCTAGCGATAGGAACCTGTGCTATATTGGTTCAGGCTTTTGGTACCCAACCCGAATGATAAATGGTGGTTGGGGTAGGTGTAGAGGTGTAAGAAAATGAACACAAGAACTGTCCATTATGTGACTTTCTGAATCTTCTATCAAATAAATCATAGTAAAACAAGAAAACAGGAAGAAGGAAGTGAGAAATGAGAGAAAATATGAAAAAAAAATGGTTAAGGAGATGTGGGTAACATATAACGAAAAGAAATATAGATAATTTAGTTTCCTATCTAACTATTATTATTGTGCTTATATTTTGCCTTCACTCTTCCACACAAATAGATTGCTAATAAACAGGATTCAGGGCTCTGCGGTGGCTGAGAGCAGATAAATCTAATTCGTCTTAGACTCTCATTAACTGCTGCACATTGCTGGAAATCGAGGCAAAAATCATGTAATGTACACTTAGTTAAAGCTGCAAAAATATCCTCCAATCTGATCATTGTTACAGAAGATCTGCACCTCTGTCTCTGCCTGCTGAATGTATTTTTAAGGCACACATGATACACATCTAGGTGGCATGGTGGTGTGGTGGTTAGCTGTTGCCTGAGAGCAAGAAGGTTCTGGGTTCAAACCTGCTGCCAACTGGAACCTTTCACTTTGGAGTTTGCATGATCTCCCTGTGGGTTCTGTGTGGGTTTCCTCAAGGTGCTCCTGTTTCCTCTCCCAGTCCATAGACATGCGGATTGCATCAATTGGCTACTCTAATTTGCCCATAGGTCTGAATGAGAGTATGAATGGTTGGTCATGTCTGTTTTAGCCCAGCAATTGATTGGCAACCTTCTCTGTATGTACAGTGGTGCTTGAAAGTTTGTGAACCCTTTAGAATTGTCTAGATTTCTGCTTAAATATGACCTGAAACATCATCACATTTTCACACAAGTCCTCAAAGTTTATAAAGAGAACCCAGTTAAATAAATGAGACAAAAACAATTCACTTGGTCATTTATTAAACGGTGAAAATGATCCAATATGAATATGATCCAATGTGATGATGTTTCAGGTTATATTTAAGCAGAAATGTTGACAATTCTCAAGGGTTCACAAACTTTCAAGCACCACTGTACCCTGCCTCCTGCCCAGAGTCTGCTGTGATTGGCTCCAGCTTTCCCTGCAACCGTGATGGATAAGCTGTATAGATAATGGATGGATGGCTATTATGCAACCAAGATATTACACGCTCCGAGGTACTCTGGTGAATGTGCAGGAATGATTATGATGGCACTTGATGTCCGTATGAATAGGTTTTTCCCCCCATACATGTTATATGGACTACTAAGGGCTTGTTCTGACATTTAGATCACAGTGGAGTTTCTTTGGATACACATAATGAACTCTGAAATGTTCTGAGAGGCATCTCGCTAGAGCACATTGCTTTTGATATTTTTGATATGGCATGCTTGAAAAAGCAATCAGTTATTTCAAGAACATCTTTTGTGTCTGGTTCTATGGACGTGAAATCCATTTTGAAGTGTTCCTACTCTATCAAAATCCTTCAATAGGGTGACTTATGCAAAGACTTATGCAAATGGTAAAATTTCCCCCCTTTTTTTTGGTTATTTGAAACAAAAAAAATGAGTAATAACTTTGATCACAAGCATCATTCATATCAGCTCCTGTCTTGTCACTTGAGGTGAAGATCCCTCACAGCAAACATAAACCACTTCACTTGACTGATTGCTTTCTGGTTCTACATTTGGTGGTCAAATTGCTCTACTGGTGAAATTTCTCATGCTTTTGACAGCAAATAATTTGACATCTGATTTTTATACCATTTACAGACTGAATCTATTAGACTTATGTCCTTATCTCTATGGCACATATCTAAAAATGATATTCACTGCATTTGGAAAGCATACTGAGATGACAAACTGACACTTAGAGCATATTTTTTTTATGCAGAATGGTTTTATGCAGAATCTTAACATTGTTAAGATGAATGTACAAGCAAATGACTCTCTGGCACAAAGGATTCCAGTGGTCTCCAAAGGGATTTTTGGGTTTATGGTATTTACCCTTACTTGGGATGACCTTAGACTTTTGTGCTGACTTGGAAATTCAGCTGATAAGGAGCTTGACAAATCTTTAATAGTAATAGGAATCCCAAGAGGGCCCGAAGATTGGGGTCTTGGCCTGGATTTTAATACAGCACGATAAAACATGCCATTTTGGATGAGATATTGGGCCCACACTCCCTTAGATGATCCAATACATGCCGGGTTCCCCAGTTTCCTGAAGACAAAGCCCTTTCTGGATTACTTTTAAATTCATATAAGCTACAGGACGAACATGATCATGGGCTTGTCATCACCATAATATCAGTGCTACAGTGCTGTGAAAAAGTATTTGCCCCGAGTTCCTCTATTGCTTAATTTACACTTAATTGTTTTTCATCTCAAAACAAACTTAGTATAAGACCAAAGACAACGTGAGTAAATATGATACACAGTTGTCCACTTATCTTGTGAAGAAAATCTCCCCCAAACTATAAGTCTGCCCAGGAGTGCCAGGCCTAGCAAACTTCCTCCAAGAGTGCATATAAAACTCATCCAAGAAGTCACAGAAGACCTCAGAAGAACATCGAAGGAGCTGCTGGTTCCTCTTAGCTCAGTTAATGTCAGTGTTCTACATGGGAGGGTGGCAAGTTGAAAACCACTGCTAAGCAGGAGAAACATAAAGGCTCTCTGGCATTTGCCAAAACTACCTTTATTACCCCCAAAATTCAGGGTCGATGGGTCAAATGTGGGACATTTTGGAAGACCCGGGGGTCATGTTACATCTGGCATAAAGCTAATACAGCTTTCCACAATAAGAACATCATGCTGCAGTCCCTGATCTGAAGCTAAAGCGTAATTGGTTTATGTAGCAGTGCTGACCTGAACCACACTGAAATTTGAAAAGGGCAGTTCCTAGTTGCAAACCCTTCAATGTGACTGAATTAAAGTAATTTTGTAGAATAGACTGAGCCAGATTTTCTCCACAGCAATGTGAAAGGCTTCTGTGTGCAGTTGTTGCTGCTAAAGGTGCCCCAAACAAGCATTATGTTTAGGGGCAATTAGTTTTTCACATAGGTGAAATAGGTTTTGGGGAGGTTTTGTTCATCAATAAATCACAAGTTTGATAAATGTGTATCGTATTTACTCAGGTTGTCTTTTGTCTTATGGTAAATTTGTTTGGAGATCAGAAGTGTTGCTAATAAACAAAAATGGAAGAACTCAGGAAGGGGGCAAATACTTTTCCCCAGCACTGTATAATATCTTGCTTTTAATTTAAGCATGGAAACCATTAAGATCCTTCTAGAGAGTATGAGGACTCTACCAAATTTGCTTTATTTATTTATTTATTTATTTATTTATTTATTTATTTATTGCCTTTCTCAGAGTCACGATGATGGACGATGGTGTTCTTTGTTTAAAACTGGTCTGGTCCTTGAGTCTAATGTGATTCCAGACCTTGTTCAGAGAAAGATCTAGAAGGATTAAGGCCAAATACAAAAACAAACCAAAAAAAAGTTTCAGATTCAAAGCAATTTTTTTTTTGAAAACTTAAATAATATAATGATCTCCTCAACATATACTAAATATGACACCACCTGTCTGTTTGCTCCCTCCACAGACAGCGATTATGTAGGATAAATAACCAGTTACATAGGACTCTGGACCATATGATCCTATGTCTATCAAGGTACAGACCTTTTTATTTAATAGCACATATCCTTAATGAAACTATAGCATAGGCACTTGAATACAGACCCTTAAGTAGTACATTACTACCAGAAGACTTGCTTAAATTTTAACTATAATGAGCATTATACCCACAGATAACTTCCAAAAACTAAAGGTTTCGGGGACGTTTTTGTGATTTTGTATTTTTTGCACATCCGCAAACTCCGACTTTGCCTTTCTAGATTTAACTCTCATAACTGCCAGGCATCAAAATCACTCAGCCCACTCTGACATTGTTGCTCTAGGATGAGTTTTTATCAACTTCAGCCAGGAGAAGCTTTTCTCACATGTAGCAGTGCTTAAGGGAATTGCTTCTGCAATCTTACCCAACCTAAAGAACCCCTGGAAAACATTCTTATACGGCTCAATGAACACAGCAAGCTCTAACGCGCTGGTGGATTCCTGTACTTTATTTATTTTGTATAGGAAGGTATTGAGGGTCACTCGTGAACAAGGTCTTCAAGACCTAGATCAAAAAAAAAAAAAAAATCATATTAAATGCAAATTTCCAGATTTCAATTTCCAAAATCATCCCCTCTTGATTCTGCTCATTATTTCACAATTCTCTTCAGAGAATCCATTCCTGAGCTTGTAAGCATTAGAGCATGGATTTGATAAAGTTCTGAACATCTAATATGTTCAATATGTACATCATAACAAATGTCAAAATAAAATAAAGGGCTGAAATAAAAAACAATCTTCTTGCTTAAACATTGTGACTGGTCAAGATAGCGTCATGCAACATCACTGGAGGTCCACTAGATCCTCGGATATCATGAAGAAATTTCCAACACCGATGGCCCTGTGTCAGAAAAGACAACGCCGTCATTCAGTCTCTTTCATATATTTATTCGATAAGTTTAACAAAGGTCAATACTTGAGTCGAGTCTGATCGAACCATGCTGAAAAAATGCCGATTGGACAGTTGGACACAGTAACCCATGGCACTGAATATGCCATGAATTCTGTGTATCTTTGTACGTATGTTGTCTTCCACATGCTGGAGCGCTGTGCAAAGAGCCTCGGATAATATGTTGGTAGCTTAGAATTCGATTCAGCGATGAAAGCATCCTTTCCACCTTCACATGTGCACGTGTGACAGACGTCACAGCTAGGGTTGCCGCTCATCCCTTAAAATAAATGCTGCGTACCTTATTGAGTTGATAAGGGGCAGGATTTGTTCTGTATCCCTGTACATATAGCAAGTCTTCACAGACGTAAGAATAAGACCAGGGTGAAAAAAAATCAAAGCAAAGTTTCAAAAGAAATAGGTGAGAAACTCAAAGTCAGTGTCATGGGGCAGAGAATGACCGGTGCTCGCTGTGTGAGATTGCGGGTCAGAGTCATTGTCACCCTGGTTATGAGACTCAGTTGCGCAGTTCTTAAAAAATAAAAGGTCTTCCAAAGCAAATGTGCCCATGAAACACAAAAGGCTGTGGAGGTCCAGGTGTGAAACATAATACAGTCCTGTCCCTGACAATGAATACAAGCCAGATGGTACAGTTTCTTATGGAGCATGCAGCAGGTGGGAATGATGTCTGAGCAGCTTAAGAGAAGAGTGAGTCAATTAAGAGCAAATTAGGCTATTTGTGCTTATAATGTTCCATTCATTCTCAGTGAGTTTGGACTGAAGGTTAAAATTATTATTCAGTTCAATTTTATTTCTGTAGCACTTTTAACAATGGACATTGTCGCAAAGCAGCTTCACGGTATATAGAGTCCAATTAGAAGCTTATTATTCGATGAACATATCTATAAATATATGTACATCCATATATCATCTCCCTAATGCGCAGACTGTGGTGACGGTGGCAAGTAAAAACTCCCTGAGATGACAAGAGGAAGAAACCCTGAGAGGAACCAGACTCAAAAGGGAACCCATCCTCATTTGGGTGACAGCAGGTAATGCCATTATGACAACCCACATCTACATCCATGTGTTATATAGGTTATTATATACAACCCACATTCCAGGAAAGTTGGGACGTTTTTTAAATTTGAATAAAATGGAAACTAAAAGACTTTCAAATCACATGAGCCAATATTTTATTCTCACCAGAACATAGATAACATAACGAAATGTTCAAACTGGGAAATTTTTACAATTTTATGCACAAAATGAGCTCATTTCATATTTGATGTTTGCTACAGGTCTCAAAATAGTTGGGACAGAGGCATGTTTCCCATGGTGTAGCATCTCCTCGGAAGACGTCTGGGCATCGAGGTTATGAGTTTCTGGAGTTTTGGTGTTG
>JAQLOM010020144.1:0-18451 GCA_030068315.1 Chrysichthys thysi
AAAGGGTCACACCAGGTACTGACATGAAAGGGTCACATACTTTTGCCACTGACAGATATGTAATATTGGATCATTTTCGCCAATTAAAAAATGACCAAGTGATTTTTTTTTGTCTCATTTATTGTACTGGCTTCTCTTTGTCTACACTGAGGACTTAAATTGTGTGAAAATATGATGACGTTTCAAGTCATATTTAAGCTTAAATGTAGACAATTCTAAAGGGGTCACAAACTTTCAAGCACCACTGTAGGACACTGTACTTTGTTAGCCACTCAGTGTTGAGTTAAGCTGAAACAAATAGATGCTAATGTGATGCTAACAGAGAATAAATACCAATGAGGCAAGATAATGACAGTTAGAAAGCATCACTACTAAAAAAAAGCCTGACTTGACTGAAAAAAAAAAAAACAAGCTAACAAAAATCAAAGCTAATGGATGGCTCAAGCTAAATCTGGAATGACCCACTTTTAAGTCAGCTTCGGAAAATACAAGCATGTGTTAAATAAATGTAATCTAATGGAGCAGCTAGGATTAAAGCTAGCCGGTACGACTGACGTCTTCTACTACTACTACTACTACTTGTAAGCCACATTGTTACCAATCCACAGCATCTTACCAAGTAAACTTACTCGTGTGAAGCAGTGGATGTGACTAGAATGGAAATGAATGGAATTGAAAGAATGGAAGCTAACTTTCTCTGAAATGAAGTTAAACTACAGTTGGTTTGAGGAGGTCAGGGAGTCTAACTGCATTCCTTTGTCTACAGCTGTGTTTGAGAAGTTTGGGAGACTCCTTAATTAGCTGTGCTCAGCAAAAAAAAAAAAAAAAAAAAAAGCAGACCTTAAGCCTCCCACAGCTTGACCTCGACTTCATATACACACACACACACACACACACACACACACCACCTACGTGCCCATCTGGAACAAGTATAATGGCTTTCCTGAAGCTCAGCAAAGTTTTTCCTTACCACAGCAACTGAAATGAACAAGTCACACTCTACTGGGGGAGACGGCAAACGGAAAGCAAAATAGTCTAAAATCCAAAGATTTGAGGAATCATGCTGAGGCGCGGGAGCATCCGTTCGGCTTATTAACTCTGGTTTACCATAAGACACATTAATAAATGAGTTACACCACACAGTGATGTTGAGTACTTGATTCTGATTGGTCAGATGGTATTGACAACAGCAGCTCTGACGGTAATGAAGCAGCAAATCGCAGGTTTAAATGAAAGCACTCGTACTATGCTATTGTTTCTATACTAACAACTTACACAGGGACTTGTACAGCGAACATCTGAGGTTAGCTTAGAGCACAAGTTGCTATTGTATCCAGTGTGTGAGTAATGCCATGTGTAACTAGAGTACTAGAGGAGCTGGTTAACAAACATGGCCCAGCATCAAAATTGCTGTTTCAACAGCAACGGATGAATATCAGCAATTTTTTAAAAACATCGCAGGTTTTTTTTTGTTGTTTTGTTTTTTTTGACAAGTCCTCACATCCCAAATTTCAGACACAGCTATATTTTTGTCTGGCACATGAGCCAACAAGAGCGAGAAAAAAAACAAAAAAATTTATACTTGACTCTGTGGTTGACAACTAAGAGGTAAAGTATAGGATTTGTTTTAGTGGTATGGCAAGAAAGCGAGCACACATCTCCTCGGATCTCCCACATTTGGTAGAATGCTAGTTGAATTGTAATTTCACATACACATGGTGAACCGTTCATCCTTTATACTGTGTATCTATTGATCTTTCTATGTATGTACAGTATCTCACTTAAAAAGCACCCCCCCCCCAAAAAAACCACAAAAAAAACAAAAAAACAAAACAGAAACAACCGAATGCAATATAATAGCAATATGCATTGCACCTCCCTTTATTGGGTGTTACGTAGGGCTGCGCAATTTGACCTTTTTTTTTTTTAAATCACCATCATAACTTGCGATCACAATCTACTTTTCAACACTGACGTATCGCAGAAGTAGCTGTTTTGAACCGAATCTTTAAAATTGTAAAATAAACACAAATGAATACCAAATAAAAAAAAGAAAGACATTGTTCTCAATGTTAAATATTGGGTTTATTACTCAACACTGATTATATACCATTAAAAACAAGGACAAGCTTTTTTTCCCCCAACAATTGCAACAAATCCCTCAGAAAACAAAGGACTCGTCATGGCTTAATGTGGATTAGATTTCTTCCCAATAGACTCCTGCCTTTACCATGTTTACAGGTGAGGAGCGTTCCATACTCTTCCCAGCATGTTATTAACATAGAGGGGAGTGAGTTTAATGCGTATAGAATGCATACGATGAGAATGCACATGAATACCAGGCGTAATGTTGGACCATCCATTATCCAGGTGCTGATATTCAGGTAACTACTGCATGTTATGGCAAGGGATGACTGTAGAACAAAGCAGCATGGAATTTGCCAGTAAGTTAGTAATAGAGTGTCTGTGTAATAGAGTGATGTTTGTGTGTGTGTGTGTGTGTGTGTGTGTGTGTGTGTGTGTGTGTGTGTAATGATTTCTATTTAAGCATGCAGTCAAACCACTGAAACCAAAACAAGAAAGATCCACACAGAGCTTTCATGTAATTCTCTTTGTGATTTCTGAGGTTAAAAATGGGGTCACATGCGGAAATTTGGCTAGTCTCAGTAGGATTTCATACAGGCACACAAACAACACGTACCTCCAGATACAAGGAGGCAGCGTCAGCTACAACCCATTACCAGGAAAAAAAAAGCTTTTGTAAATGACCTAAACACGTGTCTTGTTTCCGCAGATGTAGATATGTGTGTATGTGAGTGTCAGGGGATTGTTTACCAGCTGGAAGATCGATTTGTAAGAACATGTCTGTCTTTTTTTTTCTTTTAAGAGGAAATAAAAGCCCCCTTAGGCTCACCAGACTGAAGAAGGAGACAGAGGCACAAGCGGTGAACCTATTTCTTCAGCAAGCCAAAAAAAAGGGCAGAGGAACAAGAAAATGAAAAAAAAAAACCAGAAGGGTCTGATGGAACGCATGTGTATGTCCAGTCGCGAGAGAGCGAGACAAAGACAGACAGACAGAGAGAGAGAGAGAGAGAGAGAGAGAAACAGACAGACAAAAATCAGAGACAGCAAGAGTGGAGGGAGGTGTCTGGTTCGAATACTGCATTTCTCATACTTTGTATTCCTAAAAAGCAATATGGTCTCCAGCAACGTTTGTAAGAATTGTCTGGAGATCATGTGTCAGTGTCATAAGAAATGCTATGACAGAGCAGTGTAGAGCACAGTTGCCAGGTCTTTTCAACGTAATACAGAAATAATACGGGGCTGGAGTACGTTTCCAATCAGCCACATTTGATTATATGACATATGACTCTTCACCTGTTTAACTTTTTGGTTAATAAGCACCATTATTTTATAGCACACTTTATCGTTCATAAGTCTCTATCCACCCGATGTGGACCTTGGTTATTTTTGATCATGCATAATCCATGCTGGTTAGTTGTTGTACTGTCTGCATTTCACTCTTAATAAACATCTCGGGGCCACAGGGGGGAGGAGCTGGCATGCAGACTGAAGTCTCTGGTCAGTCAGGGAGCTGGTGTGCACAACATCTGCCTTATGTGGCTGAACGAATGACCATCCATTGATGGAGTGGAATTACTCTGAAACCTCGCAAGTGAAGCCAAGCAGAGTGTGTTGGACTTGATCGAGGCCAAGAGGAAACTACTCTCAACATTAATTTTTGGTGGTGGTGGTGGTGGGGGTAGGGGGTGGGGGGGATAACTGGTGTGTCAGTAGCCAAACACGCACAATGGCCTTCCAGAAGCGCTCACATCAGAGGCCGAAGTGTGGTCTCTAGCCCTAAGCTCATGTTAGGGGCTGACAGGTCAGCCTCTCATGTAGTATTCAAGCCAGAGGTGCAAAGCCAGATGATGAAAAGGGGTCTACGCACGCCACCAACAAAGGTACTTGTGTCTAATTCACTTCAACCCAAGACTCTCAAGAGGACGTCATTGGCCTCCCGTTCTGTCCTGCTGGTGAAATTCCTGTGCAACCCTGCCTCATTAAAGACATTTCTCTGCTTCCCTGCTCAGGTGCGGATATCGCTCAGCATGCCTGCCTCAATGGTGAGGTCACCATTACACCACCTCCTTGACTGGCCAGAGACTTCACTGGTCAGACCTCCCCCCTCTGGCCTTGCCATACTTGTGACTTCCCCCACTGGCCTCACCAGTGGTCCAGGACTCCCCGTTAGCTTGCAGGTCAGGGGCCATGCGTAAAGAGGGGGAAGGGGTTCCGTTTTGGTATCGGAGAATTTCCTGTTGGACTATGTTTTCCATTAGTCCCTGAACAACACTTGATCATATCACAAGTATGCACATGTTTCCCATTTTGTTTAATGAGCCCCACTATTTAAGTGAAATCGTATAGCGTACTTTGTAATTTTTTAATCTCTGTCTACTCAATGTGTACTTTGGTTAAGATCTTGCCTAGATCATGTTGTTTAGTCTTTCTATTGTCTTTCACTGTATATAAACATTCCTCACTCGCATCCGCCTTTGCTCACGCAAGCTGACTCAGTCAAGCTTCACACAGTTCACTGGAGCAACTGCTCTCAGGTCTTATAAACAGTGAGCTGGAGAACCATGAGAAGTTCACAACAGTCGATAATGACTGCTCAGATGCTTGTTTGACTTGTTGCTACGTTCTAAGAGTATAAATGTTGACTTTTTGCAAACACCAGATGATGGAAGAATTACTAAGCCTAGCCCCTTACTTAATTATAACACTTGCCTTAACCATTCCACCAATTTTTAAAAATCTGTAATGGTAATATTGGGGAAAAAAGGTAAAGTCCAGATTTTTCTAGGTTCTTGCTTTAGTTTGCCTTTTGGGAAACTCGTGTAAGTTTTATGTACCACAGCAAGTTTTTATTACAAAAAAAGCTTCAGGTAGAAACTCTTTAGAAGGCTAGGACCATCAAAAGAACCCTTAAGGCGCCAATTTTTTTTTAGAGGGGAGCTTCTAAGGTTTCTAGAATGAAGCTATTTAACCCTTGACAATCAAGCTAATTTACGAAAAATGCTGACTGAAGCATCTTAGTTGAAACGAGAGCCTGCAAGGTCTAGATGCCACGTTGGACCATTTGGCTGCTTATCTTATCTGACAGGTCTGGACAGTTTTGAGGTGTGTGATACAGTGAAAGGCATGTTGCGTGTCGTCTCATGACACCTGAATGGCATTATTTCAATACACCATGTTCCGCATGCCGTAGCGTAACGAATGAGCTGTAGCACATCTTGCGGAACACAGATTTTGAAGCGACCATAGCAGTGGTGTTTGGTAATATGGTGTGGTTGTAAAAATGTTCTGTATAGTCCTATGAGTGCTAATTAGGAATAACATCCGTCCTTAGGCTCCTACCGTGTGGAACCATTTGCTACTCAGAATTTCTGTGAGATTATGAGGACTCCACTGGAAACAGGCAAAATGGCCTTGAAATTCATCCGGCTAACAATGTCAAAGAAAACTTGACCACTTGTCCTGCAAGCATCTTATGACATTTTCCTAAAATTTGTGTTTTACAACAATAGAAGCTATATCTGCTCACATAGCTCGGACATCTCCTTCTACTTAAAAAAAAACCCAAACAAACAAACAAACAAACAAAAAAACAGTGCTATTTAAATTGGTAGGGACATCCTGTTGATGCTAATGGCTCCAAAAATAAGCACTCTCCTAGAAACACTCACTGACCATTACTACTTTCTGCTAATAGACAGTTTCAGAGAAGCTATAAGCCTGGCAACTAGGTTTAGAATGCAATCAAAAATGACGAAAATGGAGATGGAAGGTGTCATTCTGGAAATATGACAGTAACAATATGACAGTGTCAGTATCTGAGTGCGTAGCAAGCCTCGTCAGGCTAACATTAAGAGGGAAAATGGCTTTTTTTGTTTTTTTTTGCTGAGTAGAAAGAGCTAAAGGAGAATAAAACTGGAGTTATGTGTGGTTTCACATTTTGGAGGTTGTATTCAAGGCTTCAATAGGGCAAGTTCAAGAAGTTGCACATGTGGTTTTTGTATGAGAGACAGACAGGGAGAGAGAAGGGCTAGGGAAGTGAGAGAGAGAGAGAGAGAGAGAGAGAGAGAGAGAGAGAGAGAGAGCATGATGTCATGATAATTAAGGAACCCATGATATATAGACTCCTGCAAGCAGTTAATCTCCAGTGAAAACGTCATTGTAATGTATTGACTCGAAACCCAAGGATATAAGCATGACCTTTAACCTTAGGAAGATTAAGAGAATGACCTGGAGTTATAGGAGTTATAGCTACCTGACCTCGGTTAGGCGGTGATGTTAGCGTCTGTTTGAGGAGATTCCTTGAGCAGATGGGGCAAGAGAGCTGGATAAATGGACAGATTAAAGTGCTGCTGCATCATTCTCTTTAGATACAGATGAAATAAGTGGTAAATCCCACTGCACCACTAGCAACAGGTTACGCAATGTAGGAAACCATTAGCCAAAGCGAATATGGACCAACATTTCATCTACAGAACTTCATTACCATACAAATCTAAATCAAGTGAAAACCACATGTTAATTATAAAGCAAAACATTTAGGGTGGATTCAGGACGTGCCCCTCATTTCCCGGTCGTGCATCTCTGCAAACAATTTACCATAAGAAATGTTCAGCAAACACAGAGCCCAAGATGGAAATGCACACCAGGACAGGGAAAAATGTAAAAAAAAATATATATATATATAATCCAAGACCTGCCTTAACCCTAATCCAGGTTAGTTAATTTGGTCTCATGTCTTCTGTAAAGTTTAAAAGAACTGTGCGGAAGACCACCGCTGTTCAAAGCCAGACAAACACACAGCTGTGAGTACCAAGCTCACCTCCAGGGCAATTTTTTTTTTTTTTAAACAACCGTCTCTGTGTAGTAACACACTGATCCGAGATCAGACACGCACTCACATCCAGGACGGTTCCTGAAGGTGAAAAACTGATCCAGCCTTCCCCTGGAACAGTTCATTAAATGCGACTCTGGGTTACACGGGGGAGTTTGGGAACATATGAGTCATTGTTTGGAACAGAACAACAGGATCTGCAGTGATTCTCCTGCTGATATAAAACTGTCTCTGAGCTGCGGATAAATCTGCAGATTTTGTTTTAAATAAACTTTCTCTATAATAGGGCTAATGAGATCTGTGAGGTGGGAGGGTTTCTTCTGAAATGGGATAAATCTTATGCAGGAAATCTGTTGTTTTATGATGCATTTTCAGCTCCTGGCTGCGCAAGCTGGCGGCAAACAAGGAAAGAGAGCCAGGAACGAAGAGGGTAGTTTGTATAAACTCTAGTCTATACAGTCTAACAAGGTTTCACTGAATGTAGTGTGTGCTTCATAGTTAAATTTGCTAAAGTCAATAAATCACACCAGCCCAGAAACCTAGTTATCACCATGGTTATTCTTATTTTACTTTATTACTCTCCTAAAGCCTATTTAGAGGCATTTGTACATTACTTGAACTTTTGAAAACTACTTGAACATTTGAAAAAAGACACAATGAGTCTCAAAGTGCTGCGTATATTTAAGCATCAAATCTAAATTTCATAACAAATCTAAACTTTGACAGATGTTACAAAATGAATGAGACCTAATTCATCTCATTGTAAGCTATCTGCTACTATATGTACAATGTGCACTTCATACAGCTAGCTATTAGCTTTTATCAGAGTTATTTTCTTGCTAGCTAACATTTGAGATATTAGCAGAACTACAAACTGTTGCTCGCTAGCTTTAGCTAAAGTGCTTCCTACATCCCTTTGGTGAAAATGGCACTGGTTTATCATTACTTGCTTACTGTGTCTTATTCTTTAGTGACTTATTCTTGTACATTTACTTTCACATTTTAACTAAACTTCAAATGACTCTGAAGCTGTTCTTTTACCAGAGGATTTATGCAAATGTGCAGCACAGTGTCATAGCAGTTAGCCAGCAAGGAAATGCACTTTGCCAAAGCTCATCTCCGCGAACACAAACACAGGCTAGCCTGCTCATCAGTATTGCATAAAGCTACGCAAGGAATGTCGCAATAGATTCACTCAAACTTCAGAACACAACAAATGGCCCGAGTTAGTGTTTTGGACACATTCAAACCTCTGGATGGGGAAGTACTTCCAGTGCACATGGATGAATTCACATTGGGACACAATGTCCATCCTGTCCTCAGGTAATAAATAATGCTGCTAAGAAATAATGCTAACATGACGTGAACGCGCACCAGTTGTGATTTCTCTAGGACTTGTAAAACGCTACTCTTGGGAAATAATATTCTAAAATATTTAATGCTATATGATAGCATCACGAATGCTGCTGAGCATGCTGCTAATTCTGCACTAGGATAATCCCGTTTTTCCTTACAAGCGGTCAACAGTTCTGTCATTATGGCTGACCTTGCTGCCTCTTAACCACCATTACGTGTGGTCTATTACCAGATGGGGGAAAAAATGACTCTTTTTTTTCCTCTTTGGCTCAGTTGGCCGCTCCTGAAGCGAATCTGACTGGATGAAGTCTGAAGGCCAGATGTCTAGACAGCTGAAGCTATGTATGCTTCATTTTTTAATTTTTCCTGGAGTCTCTTCTGGAGTTAACACCAACAAACAAACAAACAAACAAACAAACAAATTTTTAAGTGGACAGTCTTGAATTCTGTTTTGATTCGTGTTCACTTTTCAGCCAAGTCTTATAAATCAGTAATGATCTACCAGTAAAAAGTAAGGACCAGTTTGAATTCTGCACCAAATTCAGGCACGTTCTGCAGAAATAAAAATCCAATACTAGTTCTTCTAGTAAACAATTTCCAGTTCAACAACAACAATGTGCTTCTTAGAAAGTTGCTTAAAAAAACCCCCAGAATTATAGCCTAAAAGGACAACATGCCAAACTAATCAGAATGACATTACGTCACCCAGCAAACCCCGACCAAAACAGACTTCTTTCTTCAAGAAAGGAACTGCAGTCAATGCACTTCATTCCAGAGGTCAGATTAAAAATTTCATACACTTGGTAAACTGTTCACCCCAGTTCAAAAGAGTCATTAGTTTGATTAGCCTTTCTTAAAAACACACACTGCATTGAGTAGTCATAAACTCTGGTGTAAAAATGTAGTGCACATGGCGTTGTCATGATCTCACGGTGGTAACCCAATGGTCAGAGACCTCGGCCGTGACCGAACAGTTACAGGCTTGATCCAGTCTACTGATGCTAAGCCTACAAGCCTGGGAACGCAGTAATTGTCATCTCATGAGGGCTGACAACGTGCCTCCAAACAAAGACTCCAAAATCAAGTGCACTTACTTCTATGTTGTTGACAAGGGGATTGAGGAACCTAAATCCTGGGATCCTCTTGTCACTGCAGATGACTCCGACGTCTTCTGAGTGCTTGCAGTCGGACACACCGATGCCGTTAGACTTGCACTGAGCCAGAGTGCTCTCTTTCCCTGTGCACTGGACGTTATCAAACCAGATGCGGCCTGAAAATCCAGGGGACATCAGTCAGAACTCTTTGCCATGTATGGAGTGCCTTAACTTTATAATCTAACCAACACTGGGTCACAGCTTTCTTAAGCTAAAATATCAAAAAAATATCAAACATGTCAGTCACACCAACATTGATTCTAATAGTTCAAAGTCTACCTGGTGCCCAGTAGCCCTCTAGTTGTGAGCTACGACAGCATACCTTCTCCTTTCCCGTACTTGGCCGAAGGCCACCAGGATATGGCCTTGGTGTAGCCGAGCTCTCTGCACACCACTTGAGCAGCATGGTGGTTGAAATCGTCATCGCAAACAGTCCCCCACTGGCCCTCGTAATAAACCTCGACACGTCCCTCATTGTGTTTCCGTTTCTCTCCGGCTAAGCGTAACTGGATCCTGGGCACATCAATGGGAATCTGCGGAAGCGTGTAGTGATCCTGCTCAGGCTCGGGGTATCCATGAGGGTAGTGCAGGAATGTGTATTGTGCTTGGCAAAAGCTCCATATGCATGCTAACACTAGTAGGTGGTACTGGACAGACAAGGGTGCCAGCATTGTGTTGTACATCCAACACGTCTGAAAATTAGCAGAGGGTTACAAAAAAGGCGCATTAGTGTTATTGTACCAAGGAAGAATCCAATAGGAGGCATATCAAGGAAGGGCCCAAGATATCTCAAAAAACAAGTTGTTCATAACATAGGGATTATTGCTTTTAACATTAAACGTGTGTTGTTACTGAAAAATAACCAACAACAGGCTGCAGCCTGACTCAAAACTGAGTTCCTGTTACCACCACAAAGTGTATTATTTTCTAAGAACCATAATTTACCAAAAAAATACAATTTGCATTTATTAAAGAAAGGCCTTTTTTTCTGTTAAAAGATACATTTAATGCTGTAGAACAACACCTAAGCCATAAAAGTTCCTTTTATCATTTATATTATAGTAGCTATAAACGTACAGTAGTATAAACATCGATCAATAACACTGACACTGGAGACTCCTTCCCTAAATGTGAAATAAATCTCTTGTTACAAAATGTTTTACCAGATTATGGTACATGTTATACTATGCTAACTATTCTTTGTTTAATGTAGATTAGGTGCAGCATTTTTACATGAGCTGTCACTACAGAAACAATAACATATTAAAACAAGGGCATTAATAGCAAGCTGCATTATTACATATATAAGTAATCAAGCAGGACAGGAATTAAATCTTTTTTTTTTTTTTAAACTAGGCAGTTGTAGCTCATCTCATTAGATTCTGTCTAGTAAGCAAAGTCCCTTTAGATAATATTCTGCTAAATTGAAAAGCCAAAGATTTAAATAGCAAGAAAAACACACAAAGGAACATCAAGAATGCCATTTTTTTTTACTCCACAGCCCTTTAGCGTGTGTCAAAAAGTAGGGGAAATCTGATTAGCTTCTTTTCTTAGGTGTTCCCTGAAAATTTCCACATGAAGATAAAAACAGAATCCTTTCCAATAAAAAAAAAACCCCTCATGTGTCGGAGCTGTTTTCATGCATCCATAAAATATCTACACAGTATATCTCTAAAAGTGCTGTCAGACATTGTCAACAGCCAGGGGTTTGCAGATGTGGCAGACACAAACCTTAAGAACCCCTGAAGAATTACTCACACTTTCCATCTCTACACCGTAGGGCTTTGCACAGGCGGAGCGCAGCGTGGCAGTTATTACACAAGGTTTTAAAAATGTACACGTTACAACATGGTTTGGAAAAGGAAACCAGAAAGCATACCATGGTCTCATAGCTCAGCTTTCTGCAGTTAGTGTGCATGTGGTATGTTTTGCCAAAAACATAAAAATAGATGCATGTATTGATGCTTATACTGAACCATTACATCCCTTGTTATGAAGATGGATTATCAAAATGGTACTGAGACATCACGGCACAGAATTTGAAATATGTTTCTGATTCATTAAGAAAGGAAACAGCTGGAAAAGGCATTAGTGGCAATTCTGAGAACTAAAAAAAACCCAAAAACTAAATCTTTGTAAGGATCAGCAGAAAAAAGAAGTTAGCATTCTCACCTAACCGGTCAGCATAATTCATTGGTATAATACTTTCTCGCCCAACTATCTTGGCAGATCAGCACATTTCCCAATCCGCTCCAAAAATATTGGAACAGCAAGGCCAATTCATTTGTTTTTGGCTGTGCACTGGAGACATCTGTATGTGACAATCTGAGAAGAGTGTTCAAAGTTTCACAGCTTTTATTCCCTGGTATTTACATGTAGATACGATGAACAGCGTAGAATCAAATGATCCAGTATTTCAAGTGAGCTAAAGTATTGGAACATGACGCGGAACAGGCGTTTCTTGATACCCAGGTGTGTCATGTAAGATTGACGGTTTAATTATAAAGTAGCCATGGATATCTACTCCCAGGTTAAGCTTTGGCTTTCACCTGTGGAGACTGCATTTGTAGATAAGAAAGGTAGACCTACAAGAAGATCAGAGAGCTGTCTATGAGAGAAAAGCAAGCCATTCTGATGCTGAGAAAAGGGGGAAATCCATCAGAGGTATTTAAAAAAAAACTTTAGTCATGGCCAATACAATAATTGGGAATGTCTTATAAATGCAGGGAACCACTGGTGTACTGAACAGGAAAGGAACACAACAACAAGTGATAACAGACAAATGGTGAGAGTAGTAAATAAAACAAAACAAACAAAAAAACAAAGCAATGGTCTGTCACATCACAAATAACATCCAAAAACAAGGGTGGAAATATCACAGTCTACTGTCGAATAAGACATCGAGAACAATATAGAGGCCATACTGCAAGTTGGAAAACCAGATTGGAAATAAAAAAATAAATAAAAAATAAAAAATACAATGACAAGCCACAACAGTTGTATGGACTGATGAGACAAAGATGAACCTCTACCAGGAAAAGTGAAGGAAAGGCCAATATATGGAGAATGAAGGGATCTGCTCAATCTACTAAACATACAAGATCATCTGTGAAATATTTTGGAAGTTGTGTCATGGCTTGGGCTTGCATGGCTGCTTCTGGAACAGGGTCTTTCATTTTTATTGATGGTGTAACTCCTGATGGTGGTAGCAGAAAGAACGTAGAGGTCTACAGAAACAATCTGTCTACCAACTTATGGATAAATGCATCCAAACTCATCAGGAGGAACTTTATTATACAGCAGGGCAATGATCCAAAACCCACGGCCACCTCATGAAAGGACTTGCTTGGGGGGAAAACGGGAAGGTTTTGGACTGGCCAAGTCAACCTCCAGATGTTAACCCAATTGAGCATGCTTTTCACCTTCTGAAGAGAAGACTGAAGGGAGAAACCCCGCAAAACAGACAACACCTAAAAGATGCTGTGGTAAAAGCCTGGAAGGGCATAACCAATGAAGTAAACAAGATATCTGGTGGAGTCTATGGGGACGAGGTTTGCTGCAGTTCTTGCGACCAAGGGATCTGCCACCAAATATTTCAAATTAAATAAATATTTTCAACTATGTTATAGTTGAGAATTTAGCTGAAATTTAGTTGTTCCAGTACTTTAGCTCACTTGCAAACCTGGGTGGTTTGCTAAGAAATGTGTTATGTTCTGTGTTGTTAAAGATTATGTTGTTCTAGATATAACTATCAGGGAGTGAAACCTGAAACTCTGATCTTTTTTTCTCATATTCACCTTTTGATCGCACACATAAATGTCTTCGCTGCACAGCAAAAAAAGAAAAAATGAACCTGCCTTGCTGTTCTGAAACTTTTGGAGGGGACTGTGTGTGGCAGATGTCCTCGCTTATCCACCATCCTAAATGTCATAGCATTGAGAGTATAGAAATATGAGTGTATTACACTTATGCATTGTGTTTCGCAACACTGGAGCTGTTACATTTCACACTCTGTCTATATTTGCCGGTCTCATTTGCACATTTTTGCCCCCATGTGCCCCTGGGCACCAAGGAGGATTCCAGGATCACCACAGAGGTCAGGGGTCATTAAAGCACAAACAATAGTGGCTTACAGTTTCTGGATCATGGAGGACTTTCCTCTAACACCAGCTCTGACCGCAGTTTCCAGCGCAGCATATATTTAATGCGCTCAGTAATATGTTTCTGTTTCTATACTAACAGCTCATTCAAACACACTACTCTTATTTAACGAAGACAACAATGTGTTATAGGTGACAGGGTGACGTTTTCTGAATGAGACACTTATTTCACATGGATGAAAGGATTCTCCAGTGTCAGGTCTTTTGTAAGAGCGAGTACGTTTTCTACCATGGGAAAAGTCTTCAGGACAGACTACAGATGAAAGACTACTTCATTTATTAAAGAATGCCACATTGCACTTTTTACAACTAATGTGTTGAATTGTCCGCTAAACAAGGTAGTTTGTGTTATCACTTACACCACAGCAGCTATAAACTGTCGTTTCCTCAATTTGTCTTAAAACCACGTCCTTCGACTTTTCCATCTTTACTTCTGACTTTTCCATAGCACTGACACTGGAGACTCCTTCCAATTAATGTTAAACGTTTATAATAATAATAATAATAATAATAATAATACAGTCACTGTCACAGTTTCGAAACAGAAAGCTGCAATATGAAAATGAATAGTGAATAACACCAAACTGAGTGATGACTATCAAAGGGTTTCTTTAACATATCAAAAGGCAAATTGTAGCATGATGTTATGATCAGAAGATAACATTTCCAGCCACATCCTTCTGTCCTGATACTCCTCTCTTCCGGTGACATCATCATACACATCTGTCATCTTTTTTGTTTGGTAGATTAAGCAACTTTTACTCCATGCACTTTTGCATGAAACATATACACAAATTGACCCAAGTAGGCCATCACACACAACACTGTAACAAGGATTAAAGTCACATTTCTTTAAACATCCCAGTGAAAATGTTGTAGTCAAGCAGAGCACTTGGTTGAACTTACCCTTTTTGTGTCCGATGTAGCTTCAGTCTCCTCTCATCTGTTTCCCAAAGCTCCTTCAAACTTTTGTCTACAGTCCAGCCTCAGTCCTCAGGGTTGCCAGATTGAAGACAGTCTTTTTTTTCCTTTCTTTTTTTTTTAAACCTCCTTTTTGGGCCTTTCTTGGGACTTAACTTAATCACATGCTGTGTAGCTACATTTGGGTAGCCTAAAGCCGTATAGGTGAAACCGTACAAGATTATCCAAGAAAAAAGTGCCTAAATCTTCTATGTGTCATATTATTATACATTAAAACTCTATAGTATATTTGAAGAAGAAGACGTGCAACTAGTGACTCATCAAACTTAAAACACTCCACAGCACAGCATAGCGTGACACAGTGAAATTACTTCTCTGCATTTAACCCATTCACAAAGGGAAGACAGCGCAGCACCTGGGGAGCAGTGCTTGGGGGTACCTCAGTGCAGGCCCGGCGCCATGGGCTGGCTTTAGGGTGACGTGCCCGCCCCCGGACTCACTTGGGCCCGCCCTGGGAATACGAGCCTTTAACACACCCCCCCACGCGCAACATTTTGTCGCCGTGACCCCCGGCCGGCAACGTTTTGCCTACGCCGCCACAACCCAACCCCACCTCCCCCGCTCGCAACATTTTGCCAACGCCACCTATAACATGTGTGCCTCCCCCAAAGCAATGCGAGGCCTGTCCACAAATCCGTGTCTGGCACCAGGGCTGCCTCAGTGTACCTTGTTGGTCCTGGGCCTTGAACCCCCAAACCTTCTGATTGAAGAGCCAATGCCCTGACCGCTAGGCTACCACTGCCCCATTTATAGTATAGTATATAGTAAGGTACAGGGTGGGCCATTTATATGGATACACCTTAATAAAATGAGCCTTAATAAAACATCACCTTTATAAAATATCACCTTAATAAAACCTTAATACAATAATCACCTAATCACTTAATAAAACATCACCTTAATAAAACCTTAATACAATAATCACCTAATCACTTAATAAAATATCACCTTAATAAAACCTTTATTAATATTATTATTATATATAATCTTTGTTAAGGTGTATCCATATAAATGGCCCACCCTGTACATATATACACACACACACACACACACAGATAGATGTGTATATGCTTGTAGTAGGTTGATTAAATTACAGGTATATATTTTTTCCTTCTGAACATTCAGCTGTGATTTTCTCATTAAACTGCACAGATGTGTGGGGGAAACTGCAAGCTTGTGTTTCTTTACAGGACCCTGAGTGTCTGTTACCATGGCGAAGCTGTTCGAGTCCATTGGGAAGTTGGGATTGGCCTTGGCCGTGGGAGGCGGCGTGGTTAACTCTGCTCTCTACAATGGTAAGGAAGTTGAGGGGTTTAAATATCAAGCATTAAATGTGTGCATCCATTTTTATTTTTTGACCTGATTTTTTTGGTTCATACCCGAAAGAGGGCCGACTCCAGTGTAAGTGCTAGGCTGAAAGATTTGGTAGACATAAATCGTGCAGGGATTCTATGCTCACGAGTCTGGATCGGTGGTCTGATTTAGTGCCACTGCAACCAACGACAGCCGACTGCAGGGTCCTGGCAGCGTCAGGAAACCTTTAGCTGCTGCAGCTGATTGTCTGAAAGCCACCGGAGACAGGGATGCTGACACCCAAATACAGTATTGACAATAGAATCAAAACATACTGCTACTTTAACCCTGGAGCACCCACGGGGTCATATCTGACCCTAACTTTTATTTCACTCTTGTATTCAACCAACGCAGTGGTTGGTGGGCATTAGTAGACGTCCCAGGAGGTCTCATAAGGACCATTTCATACTGTGTAGTAGGACAGGGTTCGTTCGCTGAGTCTATCATCATTTTAGCCAGTGATTGTTTCCTATTATAAGGTGGTCTGGGTTTTCCAAGGTTAACATCAGTCTGAGAAATGTTTCTGTGTTACTTATGTGACCCCTTTTTCACCACAAGCACAGACCACACTGACTGATGTAAGCAGAATGTAGTAAATTTCAGAATTAGGTGTGTTTATCATTAAAATCCTGCAATTTATCATGAAGTATGTGCTCTGGGTTGAGCTGTTGGACGTTAACCAAGATCTTATTAGGATTAGAGCTGGGCAATGTGGACAACATCTTCTATCACGATACGGAGCAGTTCTTATCTAGAAATGATATGTCATGATGTGTTCCCTTTGGTCTAAAGATGAATAAAAATTATACATACACGATAACCTTGTGTATTCATGACTGGGTTGTGGCATACCTTACAAAAAACCCTTTGCGTCAGTGCGAAATCGGAAATATGAACCATATAAGAAAATCTCCAATAATTGGCATTTTTCCCCCCGATGTACCCTCATGTCACATGAGTCCAATTGGTATCTTCTTATACATCTCAAAACACTATACGTCTTTAAAACATTTTAAAGCCCAAGTCCAGTAGTGTGTGTTCAGAAAGACAGTAACACTGCGTTCACTTTGCTGTGCCTGAACAATAAATAACCTTACTGTCAGAACTGTGCTTCCTCTGCGCAAGTAATACTTGTTCATATGATGGAGTCCTTTTTCTATTGACTCGTTTTCATTAATCTAGAGAAAATAGCTTTCATGCAGCTAGACAGAGATGGATGGACAGATGGAGAGAGAGATGGACAGACACTGATGGATAGATGGACGGAGAGAAAGAGATGGATAGAGAGAGCGAGAGAGAAACGGGCGGATGGATAGAGAGACAGACAGAGATGGATAGATGGACAGAGATGGATAGAGAGATAGAGAGATAGACAGATGGATAGAGAGAGAGGCAGACTGACAGGTAGACAAACAGAGATGGATGGACTGAGACAGACAGAGATGGACACAGACAGACAGATGGGGAGAAAATGGCTTTCATGTAATTATTATTATTATTATTATTTGTAGTGCTTTTATTAGCCGGTTAGTGGTGAATATATTATCCTGTAGACAAGCTAGAATGGGTTCTAGGAGAAGGAGAACCGAAACCAAAGCGTTTTTGCGTGTTATAACTGATGATTACGCTAGGTCGACATGTTGGTGTACAGTTAGGTTTACACGTTGGTGTATAAACAAAACCAAAAATCTTTCAGCGCTGCTAACGATTTAACATTTCCCTCCTTTGATATCTTGTCAGAAGGCGGCAATTTTATAGGAGCAACAACATAATTTGCTTAGAATCCCATGGAGCTTCTGGATTTCTTGGGTTGTTTGAGTTTAGAGGGCTTTTGTTTAAAGCGAATCTCTGTGTTCGGTGTCTGTCATGCAGTTGACGCCGGTCACAAGGCGGTGATCTTCGATCGCTTTAGAGGAGTCCAGGAGGACGTGGTTGGAGAAGGAACACACTTCCTGATTCCTTGGGTGCAGAAACCCATCATCTTTGACTGCAGGTCCCGACCACGCAACGTTCCTGTCGTCACTGGAAGCAAAGGTGAGTGCGGTCGGAGACGGAGGCTGACTAGAATCCTCTTGACGTGAAGGGATCTGGTCATGGTTCAGAGCTGTGCAGTAAATTAAAGAGGAAAAAAAACTAGCGGCAGTCAATGTGAGGGTCTGTTTTAAGATCGCGCAGTGGTCTTGTTTTGTAGAACTGAACACAATTTTTTCATCCCCGGCGGATTTTATTTAGAATACAGGTGCAACTTAGGATTTTTCGAAGTTACGATGATTACTGCAATGCACTAAAAATTGTAAAATATTTTGAAAATATTTCAAATTCGTGCGCAGGCATCGCTGGCAGGCCAGCATGACAGCACATGATGTGCGCAGACGTTCAGACGACACCCGGAAGTACACGGATGACACCCGGATCGCTCGCCTCCCGTAACTGTTACCTTGTGTATGGGTGTATTGTACAGTGCATTGCCGCGGGGTTTTTTGTGTGCTTCAAGAGCTAATTTTAATTCAAAAGCATGTCTTCTACAGGAA
>JAQLOM010021549.1:0-18402 GCA_030068315.1 Chrysichthys thysi
TTATAAACACGTCGTATGCTCTTAAACACTTTCTACACATAAACATATGTAATTTTAACAACATATAAAATTCTACATGCCTACTTACTGGCGGTGAGGACACTTCCTGTTTACTAGCTCAAGCGGAAGTGGCGTACACCGCCACTGTGTATTCATCTGATGAAAAACAGTGCATACTGTTTTATTTCGATTTAAAAGTTCTTTTAATGTTTGAATTAACATTTTTTAAAATTATATTTTATATTCCAGAGTCCCGCGAAAGCCAAAAATTCCGCGAATCAAAATGTGAAAATCCGCGATGCACCGAACCCGCGATAGGTGACCCGCGATATTGCGGGGGTTCACTGTATACTTTATTCACATCAGAGGTGATTTTAAAGCAATCCAATTTATTTGAACATTAATTCACCATATCAGAATTCCACTGAATCACATGTCTACATACACCAAATACTATGTCTCTTTAAACAGTCTGAAAGGTTCCAGAAATTGATCTAATGACTATTAGAGGTTTCTGATTGGCCAATTGCCATAATAAAAACTTAAGTGGGATCATACCTGTGGCTGTAAAAGCACCTACTTTTAGAGACTATGCCTTTTTGCCCTTGATACCACTGAAAACACCAAGCAGCTATGCCAAAACCTAAAATAAATGTGGACCACCACATGACCAGGTCCTCCTTAGGAGCAATTTCAAAACAGCTGAAGGTACCGTGAGCATCTGTACAAACAACTGTATGGAAATGTAAAAATCTTGGGACCACACATACACTGCATTGTTCAAGAAAGAGACACAAATGAACTCCTAAGGATGAAAGAAACTTAACTTGAAATGTTCAGTTGAACTTCAAGACAACAGCAAAGAACTGATGGCAATTGGAGGCATAAGATACCACAAATGACCTGAAAGACAGTCGTGCATGGAAGAAGCCACGACTGCAAGACCGGCATAAATAAGTCAGAATGAAGTTTGCAGGAGATCACCAGGACAAAGCCTCTGCTTTTTAGAGGTGTGTTCTCTGGTCACATGAAACAAAGTTGAACAGATTGGCCATAATGATAAGCCTTATGTATGGAGGAAAAAGGGTGAGATGTTGAATCCAAAGAACTGCGAAAGATGGAGGTGGCAGTATCACATTGTTGAGGTGTTTTGCTGGAAAAGGCTGTCTTATGGCAATAAAGTAGATACCTTTATCTCAGGGAATATATGGTAGCAGGAAATGGGTATTAGTGAAAAATTGAGTTTCTTAACTTTCTTAAGTTGAAGGTCTCAAAGCTAGATGTATGTAACTTCGGCATCAACTACATTATTTGTCTTTTCTAATATCATATTGGTCACCTATTAAGACATTTTCTTTAAAGTGTCTACCTGTGAGCGGTCTATTTGAGACATTTATTTACTGTATTTACTTTTTAATAGGAGCATGCAGTTGAATATTTATCTGGTGCTGGTGGTCAATTTGCATACAGAACAATTAGGAAACATTTATTTGAATGCCCTCAAATTAAAGTTTTAATCATGTTTACATTAATATTCCAGAAGTACTATTATGTCCGTATATATTCTTCAATTAAAAAAAAACCCCAAAAACTAATTAATAATATGAAAGAAAATGATCATCAAACATGACCATAATCTTGATTAGTTCACCCATAATTTAGGCTCATTCTCTCTTTTTTCTGTTTCCATTACAAGACAAAAACACATAACACCTCTGTTGTCACCTCATTAGTATTGAAATACACCTTTCACTAATTCTCCAGCATTGCTTTAGTTAAAGTTATACCATGCTTATGTATGTGTTATAAAGTACGTGCTGTAATGTACACTTAAAACAAAGTGTTACCAAGATTTCTCGCAATTAATATAAATATACATTTATTAACTATAAATGTAGCTCAGATACTGTATCTAACTGATATTTTCATATACTTCATGTACATATTCTTTCATATTCATTTAAACTTACTCCATATAAGTGCCAAGATTAAACCAGGGATGAAGATAATGGCTCCCACTCTCAGTACATTCAGGATAAAGGTTTCCACTCCATTCTATGTAAGCACAAACAATGCAAGTTCATTAGAAGATGAAGTCTTGGTTCATTAAGGGCAGTATTGAAAAGATATACAAACAAACCTCAGACCGTGCCTTCTGTACAGCTGAACTGTATCCCGAGTTGACGGTGACTTCTGAAATGAATTGATAGGTTCTCTTTTTTATCTCATTTCCTCGGTTTGTCGCAAAAATACTGAATATTGGGAATAAAACAACTGCACCACTATATTGCTGACATGGCATCAGACTAACATGGTGTCTCAAGCCAAGAAGCCAAGATAATAAAGCTGAATTTATGGGTGTTTTTTCCCCCAATGTGGTCTAACATGCTATTAGAATGCCTGGTACCACACACTAATCAGCTTATGTCAAAATGGCTTTAAGTGCTACAAACCAGTGCGTGCAATTATGCAGATATATCCATTGAAGGCCAGGAGAAAAGACATGGAAAACTACACATAACGTCAGCAAGCAACCGAATCCCTGGAAAAAGTCCTATTTCAGCACGAATTATTATGTTGTCTCTACATGAACCTCATCACTGTGTGTTACTGTGTATTACTGTGTTAAGCTTATCATTATGTTAGCTTAATGGAAAAAAGAAGTTTCTTGAATCGGGATAAAATAATGCTATATTTATATCCATCATTTTCTAGTAAAGATAGATAGACATTACATGGGAAACATGTTTTGTAGTCTTAATTAAATCTGAAAAATGACCATTTTGGCCTAGGATGCCTGGTCTTAATATAAGTGAAAGAATAAATAGTAAGGATCCTCTGTTTGTTGCTATGAAGTGCAGACAGTGATGTTCTCACTGACCTTGTGCTTGCTTCTCTGCAGTAGTCGGGAATAATTTTGTGAGGTTGCTTGTGTTAAGTCCTTTAAAAATTACAAAATAAAAATGATAAGAGTTTAGGTGACCAAAAGGGATTAACAGATTACTACTACTTTAATCTGTAACACTTCATTTGTACAATGTAGCATGATCACTGCACAGTGAAATTAAATTTACACTTTAGTTTTGCTAAAACTATCATTTTAACAACTGTTCATACATTTGTCATGCAAAATATTACTGGGGTTGCGCTCACCATTTGTAATGATTAAGTAAACACTGTAGCTGAGGTCATTGAATAGTCCTGGTATCTCAATGCGACATACGTAAAATCCAGTGTCTGCTATTTGTGCTGCCTTGATGGTCAGAGAAACATCCCCATGCTGGAGTTTACCGGGTAAACTATATCGGTATGACCCTCTGTAGCATATCGTCAGTCCATCAGAGGCGATGAGTGTATGTTCACAGTTAAACCAGGATTGACCTCTTCCCCAACAAACATTTGATATGCCATAAGTACTGATGTTATATTTACAGGGTAGAGTAACCATATCCCCAACTAGTCCGACCACCGTCATAATATAGCCTTCACATACTAGAGACAAAGCAGAGAAAATTCAGATTTCAGTTGTGATATTTAAACATTTAAGTAGCTGCATGCTAAACAAAAAATTAGCTCCATGTAACAAGATTACATATATAAAAAAAATAATAAATCTACAGTACTTACATACAACCAAGATGCCTAATGTAATTAGAATCACAGAAGTCAGCATTTTCCACAGCAATACTATCTCTTAAAGCACTTGCTTATGTACAAATGAGCTGCAATCTGGAAATAGTCTGTCTACTTCTGTTTTCCATGAGTGTGGTTCACCAATAGGAAAGATTGTTAAAATAGATTTAGACATGCCATTTGAGTAGCACTGGCTATTCATCCCACTTGTAGGTTTTACTAATAGTGGCATAAATCAAAGTGTTATTTACATGATATTCTCATAAATGGATAATGCAACACTGAAAAGGGTACATTCACACATTAGAGCTGTAGACTAAGTTAGACTTGGAGATGAAGTAAATAAAGACACATTATGACATTAACAATGCTTAAAGATGTTGTCAGCTTGTTTAATGTATAGTATTTTTGTCTTGTATACAGGGCATTTATTTAATATTTTATTTATTAAGCTATTTATTAATCAGTGTGGGGGGGGGGCTCTTTATTTGTTTATTACCTTAATTTGCCCCATACAAGTTCACTGGTGACAATTTTACTTGTGGTGTAATTACCGGTAAACATAATAATTAACGTGATATAATAATTACAAGCAATCTTAAGAGCTGAATCCTCCTGATCAGTGCTTTTAGATATAAATAAATAAATGAATGAATGAATGAATAAATAAACAAACAGACCACATTATGTTTCAGGATGTGTGGCTCGATGTAATATTTTTGACAAATACAAAGAAAGAGCCTCAGTCTTTTCATAAGGCTGTGTGTAAATGTTTCTGTATGTAGGTCAAAGGCGACCTAAAATTGTTGCCAGATTGATAAACATGTTGTTGATGCTGATTTTCTTCATACTTATGTTTGCATGCTGATAAGTGCTAATTATCTATAAATTACCAAGTGCACCCATGGCAGAGCTCATTTACATGTAGTCATGCCCCCAAAACAATCCATAAAAGTCAAAGCTCACCGAGATCTGAAATCTATGGCGTGGGTTAAATCTTGCAGTAAAACAGCTCAGCCACTGGCTGCTCACCAGTGTGTGTGTGCAAGTTCACATGCTCTCTCCCTCTCCATGTGGGTTTCCTCCCATCAGACCAAAAACATTCCAGTAAGTGGATTAGATAAGGTAAAAAAAATAACTTAATAACTTTTAAAATGAAGTAGTAAAATAGATTTCATATTTTCTAAGTAGTGAAGAATTGCAATCCAATTCTGTTGAACTTGCACAATGACAATACATTCTAGTCTAGTCTAGTCTATATAGATCTTCTCTGATCTTTTCTATTCTATTCAGATCTGTTTCATTCTCTTTCACTCCCTCACTCGTCTTCTACCACTTAATCCTGTTCAGGGTCTCGGGGGAAAGCTGGAGCCAATCCCAGCTGACTTCAGGAGAGAGGCGGGGCAGGGTAATCCCCTGGGAAGGTCGGCAATACACCGCAGTGCTGATATACAGGGACAGACAACCATTCACACTCACATTCACACCTACGGGCAATTTAGAGTAGCCAATTAGCCTAATCTCCTCTGTGCATGTCTTTGGACTGTGGGAGGAAACCAAAGTACCCAGAGGAAACCCACACTGAATGGCACCCTGGTTGACCCAGTGAGTGTATCCAGGACCTTCTTGCTGTGAGGCAGCAGTTCGAACCACTACAACACTGTGCTGCCCACATCATTCTCTTTCAATATATTCTAACTGGGTCTACTGTACACTATTCTATTTAATTCTATTCAGTTCAGTTCTGTACTATTCAGATTTGTTCTGTTCTGAAACTGGGTTTAGTCTACCCTGTTTTTTTGTTTCTTGTCTATGGAGGTCTAGTATATTCTGTACTATTCAGATTTGTTCTGCTTAATTCTATTCTGATTTGCTTTGTTCTGTTCTTTTCTGTTCTACTCAGATTTGTTTTATTCTACTCTTCTCTATTCAGATTGTTCTATTTGCTTATTTTCTATTCTATTCTATTCTATTCTATTCTATTCTATTCTATTCTATTCTATTCAAACAATGAAAAGACCCAATTTGAAAGCATGTACTCTAGTCTATTCAGTTCTATTCTATTTGGATTTATATAATGTTCTATTTTTTTGGCCCTGTTCTTTACTATTTGTGTCTGTTCTACTCTTTTATTCAACTATATTCTATTCAGATCTGTTCTATTGTATTTCATTGCACATGGGGCTTATTCTACTCTAGTCCATTCAGTTCGATTCTTCTTCGTCTTCGTCTTCATCTGCTTAATCCTGTTCAGGATCGCGGGGGGAAGCTGGCGCCAATCCCAGCTGACATCGAGGCGGGACACACCCTGGGCGGGTCGCCAATCCACCGCAGGGCAACACACAGAGACAGACAACCATTCACACTCACATTCACACCCACGGGCAATTTAGAGCATCAATTAGCCTAATCCCCTCTGTGCATGTCTTTGGACTGTGGGAGGAAACCAGAGTGCCCATAGGAAACCCACACGAACACAGGGGGAACATGCAAACTGCACACAGAAACCCGGACCTTCTCGCTGTGAGGCCACAGTGCTAACCACTCATCCACCATGCCGCCCTCAAATCGATTCTATATGGGCTTATTCTGTTCTATTCTATCCTTTTCCTTTTATTTTCCCCCTGCTGCCCCACTGTACCATTGTAATGACTAAATGTGAACACATTTTGTGTAAACTGAAGAAACTCTATTCTACTTCAAACACTGCCATCTGCTTGTCCTATTTTTCCACCTTCTTGTTTGTGCTGAGGGACTCTGCTGAATCTACTGGTACCACAGCTCTCATGAGGTCAGAAGGCAAAATTACCAAGATTATTTCACTCAGGGAAACTCTTCTGTATGACATTTTTCATACCAGTGAGTATAATGTAACTCAGAGCAGATAAATATGTACAATAACACATCCAGCACTAACCAGAAGTCAAGTCAGTGAGCGCTGTGATCATATGTAAGTTTGCACATTACAGGCTAATAGTTTTCTGAGCATATTTCAATCCATAGACCTGCTTATACCATCTCACTGTCCTTGTAAAGCTGCATGGCGTCAGTCACCCATAGGCACTGTCCTTGATGATAATGAAATGAGCAAGCAGTTACGAAGATTGCATGTTGTTTTTAATCTTGAAAACAGCCAACAGGCTGAAGAATCCCTGTCGGATTTCATAGTAAGAGCTGGTAGCAGTAGCAATTATTGTTAGAGGTCATTTGCCTTTGCATGAAACAATGAGGGTCATTATGATGAATTTTTGAACTACACATTTAACTGAACCTAACTGTGAAATTTTATTGACAGTAGCTTTAGAAATCATTGAGTAAGCTGCAGCTTTGACCATCTGTCCCCACAGAAACTTAAGATTCTCACACTTTATAGGACCCCACTATTAGAGAAAACATCCATTTATCTTACAGTGGTCACAGGGAACCGATTACATTTCACAATTCAGTTAAATCAGGCACGGTTAGAATAATTAAATCTAATAAATTGCAATAATTGTTGAATAAAGAATGACTTGTACTTTTTAATCTGTTTATTGTTAGATCCAACGTTATAAATGATCTGCAAATGTTAGTTCCTGTTGTCACGTATAACAGATATAACCAGTTGTTCCTTCACTTCTCTCTTCTTTCTTTCTTCTAAAGTTAATAAAGTAAAAACATAAAGCTTAACATTCTGTGATGACACACACAAAAAAAATCCTCCATCCTTAACATGACTGCTGCTGACCGTAAAGACTCCTTATAAAGAAACACCGCAATAAACACCAACATCATATTAAAATGAACTCTCTCCGAGTAGATTTAAAATGATAGGATTTGCTATGTACTGTGTCTTTGAGGGAAAATCTTGTTTTTTGAGTTTATGGAAAATGACAGACAAATGAATTGCCAAGAAAAGAAATTCAATAAATCACAGCCTGTACCGTGATTTGCCCCGAATATTTTTTGTTTACCTCTCCAGAGGTAGTTTAGCTATTGCCTCAAGGGGCTGTTTTGAGCCTCCAGTAACAACAGAGCTGTGTTTTTTGTGCTGGGAGCCGCAAAAATGGACTACAGTATATTAGTCTCAATGTAATGAGGCCTGTGAGCATTTCACTCAAACACTGATGAATCCCTAGTGAGGTCCATTTACACTGGGCAGCAAAGTTACCTCGAATTTTGATGAAATTCATTCTTTTTACTGCTTGCACTATTACTTGCAGTAATACAATGCTTCATAACCCTGGTTCCTTGAGTCTTGTATATTGTAATGCTTTCTCTGCTTGAACACACCTGTGCCTACTAGGGAAGGACCTGAAAATGACTTGATATGTTGGTGATTACCTGGTTAGATGTGGTAAACCAGGTAAAACGAAAGTACATAAAGCAGGAGTGATCAGTGATTGGAAATGTTTGCACTACTAGAATGACCTTATTCTGTAGTGTTTCGTCACTAGTCCCACAACTGCTCACTCTCTACTGCAGTGTGTGCACAAATACCATCAAACCCTTCAGCAAGTCTACCAGATAAAGCAGGAGTATAGACACAATATGTTTATCATTTCGTTTTCATTTCATTAATGTAAGAGTTAGAGTTATGGTTTTTATGATTTTTTTTACAGCCATTTTACTTTCAAACTAATAAACAGACTAATAAAACTAATAAACAAATATTCTTGAATATAGCACCTTTATAATGCTTTTTTAAAATTCCTCACTTGTGCTTCATGCTCACAGTAAAAATAGTTGCTTTCACTTTAATGTAGAACGAAACACAAATTCAAGTTATTTTTTATTCAGCTGACGCCTCAGGGTTCTTAATCCAACTAGATTTAGAATAAACCTGCAGGTTTCTTTGTGATTCTGGGTGCATCAGGACGAAATATGCATGCCATGTACTACGTATACTAGTGTAAAATAAAGGAACATGTGTTACATACACAGAGGGCACAACTTTCATGATTTTAACCTCAGTTCTGGGTACAGATGGTAAATTATGGTTGTGGCCATGCATAGATATTTTTGAGATGGAATGGGATTTCTGTTCAACTGAAGACCGGTTCCTCGTCTCCAGAGACACCTCCCTACCCCGTAGTGCCTAACTAATCTATTCAGGAAATTTGTCCACAAAATATGAAGACATTCATTTAGTTTCTTTTTTACGTATATAAAGTAGTATAGGACAGAAACTGAAGTGTAGTGCAGATCCTTGTAAAAGGATCTATCACCTCTATTCCCTTCTTCTTTTGAGGACGATTCATTTCAATCTTAGAAGTTTCGTTTAGAGTAGTTTGATACTCTAATATATATATTATATATATATAAATATATTGACCATAATTTAGCATCATCTCATTTTTCTTTTTCTTTTTTTAAAGATGCATCACTCCTTTCTCCTTTATTGTAACCAAAATAATCATTTTCACTTTGCTTTAGAACAAAACACACATTCAAGTTATTATTATTATTATTATTATTATTATTATTATTATTTATTTATTTTTTCAGATAATGCTTCAGGGCTTATTTTAACTAGAGTAAGAATAAACCTACAGGATTCTGTGCATCTACTATTAAGGGGTGTGTATGCAATTTTAGGGATTGCATGCCATGTACTAATTATACGAGTGTAAAATAAATTAAGAAACTCTCTCTCTCTCAGTCTCTCTCTCTCTCCTACACCCACACACCCACACATGCCCACACCTTATTAATTTTATTTTAATGCTTAATATAATGAGATACGTTCACTAGCTCCCTTATGAGTGATACACAGCTGTGATTAAATGGACTCCCAAGAATACTTATCGTGTTAGGGTCATTTCAACTGTGCCATCATCAGTACATCAGGCCATCCTTAAACCTATGCATTATAAATTCTACACAATTGCTTCGTGTCCCTGGTCTAAATTCAGGACCATCACATATCACCACACCAGCTACCTTCATCCAACCCCATTTTGATCCTTGTGGTGAAAAATATACCTGGAAAGTAATAATTGCAATGTCTCTTGCCAAACAGCCATGCATTAAGTGCTGGTGGCATGTAAACAATTATTTAAAAACATGTTTAAAAAAACCCTAAGTGGGGAAGGCAGAAGATCAGATAACAGGGTAAATGATAGAAGCGGGGCAGTTTGCATTACTGAAAAATATTATATTGGGAGATAATTATTTCACAACATGCACAAAACATTTAAATGTTTAAATAGAAATGTTTATGTGTATATCCTGTTTAATTTGGAAAATTGTAATCATTATGTGTATGCAATAATAAGGTTGACATATTTGTTTTTGTGTATTGCAGTTTGCATTGATGTAAAATATTATATGCCAATAAATCTGTCACAGGTTTTTGAAAATAAAGAAACGAGGAAAGAATTTTAATCTGTGTGTCTGATGTTTACTTTATGCAAAAATTTGAATCATTTTCATATAGGGTACCGATAATTCTGCACTTGACTCTGTTTACTTTGGACAGTAAGAGTGAAGGGTTTTCTTTCTTACTTTTTAAAGTTATTCTTGTGTAGTAACGCTTATGGCATTTAGCCAGCTATCCTAAAGTGTGCTCCTCAAATTACGAGTGGTTTTTTTTCCTTAAAAAGGGTCCTCTGTGAGATGTAGAAAAAATATTCGCTAAAACAGAATAGAAAAAAAATAAACAAAACGTCTGTAACAATGATCTTTTTGGCTTGTACAATGTTTGCACAGGATCCGTGTTTGTCTCCTTTCCCCACTTTTATCTCTGCTTTAAGGGTGAACTCAAACACAACATATTGCAACTGCATGTAATTGTTTGGATTCAAGGAGACCTGTTGTTATGAGACCATGTTAAACCTCACAGCGTGTCTGAGTCTCAAATGAATCATTGAACTCAATTTAGCTAATCTGACTGTGTCTCTCTCTGTCCCTGAACATTATGTATTCTCAAAACCTGCCATGAGCCTGAATTAATTATGCCATTCGTGTGAATTAGCACCCACTGTGTTCAACTAGAACATGGTGGATAGGTTGCTTGAGCATTGATTTTCCACATAACAGGCTCATTTGTAGCACACAGAAAGTCAAAGAAACTTGGACTTTCACATTTACAAAAAGTGGCATGTTATATGCGTAATAGCTAAATCACGAACTGCACAAATTTCGCACCTTATCAAAGAGCCATTATTTAGTCAAATCACGTCCCTCTGCTGAATACGTGATACACAATATCACACATCACAAACTGTTCGTGGCGGGGCATGTCGTTAGACATTCTGCCTTACATATTTCCATCAATCTCATTTAATGAGTGTTCACTGCAAGCATGTATCATGTTATTAGAAGTAAAACAAAAGTCAATGTAACTGATTTTGTGCCCTTTGGATAGTCTAGCACCTGAAAGCAACTAATCAGTTATTAGTGCCGGAACATGGCCAATAATCCTGTTGATCTATTACAAACCTAGGCAATTCATAAAACTTGAGAGGATAGTGGTCATCATAGCCATTTGCTTTATCCTAATGTTTTAAGTGCATTCTGTATCATACAATAGAAATGTGCCCATTAAATAACATAGTACAGAATATCACTAAAACAGCCCAAATATTTCAGAAACAATACGATATATTTGCAATTTATATGACCATAAGAAATTGCCTGTGAACTGATGGAGCTTCCATTTTGTGCAGTGATGTGTTTAATAACTTTCTCCTTCAGACGAATTAGTGCAATGAACAGTGTTAATACCTTCATTAGCATTGCTCCAGGCCACCTTCATGTAAGTTACCATTAATGTGTAGGAACAAACCCCAGGCACATGGTAGAAATGGCGCTAAACCAAGAAAGACTGAAAATGAGTGAGGACAAAGAAGATCCTCATTAGAGATAAAGAGAAAGAGAGGAAGTGTTTTTGCTATGAATCTACATTGGCATAGGTCCTGCCATAATCATTATCAGTGCACTGCATTCATTGTTTTATCGTTATGGTTTGTTTTTCTTGTTACATGGTGTTAGTAGATCGAAAGTTATTTTATAAAATTCAGTAAGAGCATTGGCCATCCAGGGTTTTTTGTGTCCAGTACACAAAACATTTCAAAAAATCTTTTAACTCTCGAAGGCTTCCTGTTTGAGCATGACTGTGTCACAAAAACTGAGGTCCAAGCGAGGTTTGGCATGCAGGAACTCCAGAATCCTGACCTCAACCCCACTGAACACCACTGGGAGGAATTAGAGTGTAGACTGCAAGCCAGATCTCATCCAAACTCAGTGCGTAACTTCACTAATGTTCTTTTAGCTAAATGAGCACAAATTCCCACAGAAACCCTCCGAAATCTTGCCAAACCTTGCCACCGGAGTGGAGGCTTTTATAACTGTAAAAGGCAGAGGGGTGCCAACTATATATGAATGGCCATAGATTTGGAATGGGATGACGTGTGAGGGTCAGGTGTCCAACTATTTTCTTTTTTACTGCAATCTTAGATGGGAAAAAAAAAACGGCTAAAATGAAATGTTACACTCTAATGAAAAATTACATTTCCCATGGTGCACCTTGTCAACTTGTAAAATATAGCAGTAAGAGTTTTGGTTCAAGTCCCATCCCAACCTTTTGCTCATAACTAGGTCACTGTTCATTTCAGTTTATGGAGTCCTCAAATGTTTTTCTTCACTTAGTGAAATTTCACACCACTGGTGATTTGTATGTTTCCCAATACTTCTGCTCAATGTGTGTGCCAATTCCTGTCGGAATCATTATGCAAGTATTATTGTTCAGAGTCTGTAGCTAAGCAGAGAGTTATGTGTGGTGGATCCAAAGAGAGCAACATGAGAAGTTTGTCAGTCAGGCCTTTTGTTCAGTTGTGATGAAAGCGAATGAAGCGATGTGGACTGGGAGAGGGAGCAGGACAGGCAGCTACGTTGGCACATTGCAGATTCAGTCCCTTTTGTCTAGCAACGGTTACCGTGCTGCTGACCCAACCCCATAACATGCACCTGCATTTTAATGAAGATATTTTCACTGGATGTGGACAGTCTAATTACTGCCAGATTTCTGAAACCTTTTCAGAAACCTTTTTCGACAGACAAATTAAAGCCTTCTCTTTTCCCTGGCAAAGAAATCCTGATAAGAAACACTGTTTATGCTTCATTGCTTGTTTGAGATTCAAGTGTTTGCGGCTCAAACTAACAAAGTATCCCTCACATAAGCAGATGGCACTACAGTATATATGTGATATAGCTTTTAAGAGCTTAGCTTTTAGCTTCCCATAAACTTTGAGCTTTTGCTGATAGGGTAACACTCCGGGTCCCTACAAGAACAAGAAAAAATAGTATAGTTCACATAAAAAAGCAAAATTATAATTAACAGAGGAAGAAATAGGCTTTGCAATAGGGTAAACTGTACATGTCACTGATTTTACAGGAAAAAAACCCTAAAAGCATAAAAAGGCATTGTTAATGACATTATAGTATTCAATCGTTGTCTACCTTGCTAGATTCGTTATTTTAGAAAAACAATTTATTTGAGTAATAATTACTCACACGTCGTACTCTCCTTGTGTCGACCTTCCACTGACGTAATGATTCATAATCGCTCTTATGCCTACATATAAACTTAACTTAAACCTTACCTCAGTAATCTCACTCGCCATGTATTTATTTATTTATTTAAAAATAAAAGTTGCAAAAAAGCTGCCAAATGTTCCCACAAAACCAAAACTGTCAGATCGTCCTGTACTTAAGGGGACTTTTGGTTTCCAAGATATAACAACATGGCCACACACAGGGGAAAATTTAATTTTGCTGGTATCCTGTATTTGGGTAAGGATGGAGAAAGACATATATATATTTAAAACCATGAGATGTTCATCAGTAATATAAACAAAGTGATTAACATGTCCTTGTTTTTTTTTTTATAAATTGGTCCTGGTTCCACCTGGATGAGAGCCAGTTTTTTTTTTTTTTGCTTGTCCCATGGGAATTACAAGTCCAGAAGAGCTTCCTTGGCCCATCTGAGACGAGGGGAAAGTTTTCCTGAGATGTCTCATTTCCTTGTTGTCTCATTCTCATGGTAGACAGGTCAGCAGCTCTCAGTAGCTCTTTGGCTGCCGCTGTTTCCCATTCAGCATGTTTTCTTCTCAATATGAGTATCAATAATTAAAAAATATATACTATACAAGACACAATTCCTGTATTAATTCATTTATGAGTGTAATGTCCAGTTGTGTAGCTGCTTGAGGTTACATGGCTCTGTTCCAGCTGTCCACTGGGCCTGTGAAATATCGTGTGCTTAGACGTATAACACACACACACACACCCCCCACCCCAGTATAAGTTTTCAGATGAAAATAGTATTGTGAGAAGTAGTCGGAGTGTATTTTTTCCCTGATGATCCTGAGAATTATGATCATATAACTCTTTTTTTTATGTGTATTTAAACAAATGTTGGGAAACTCTCATTATTCAGAGTTTTAGAGTGAAAATGTAAAAAGCAGTGCTAGGAAGAGTTTAAAAACACAAACTTGAGAAAAAGCACAGCTACTGTAGTAATAATTCACTTAACCAAAAAGCAGTGCTGAAGATAATTAATCAAGAAAGCGCAAATAAGTCATCTGCTGAAAAACTACAAATTAATTTACTTTCTTTTTTTTCTGGCTTTATTGGCAGAGGGGTACAGTGAGCGACAGCCGATTTCCCTCCTCAGAATTTTAAAGGCAGCAGTTCATAAGGACAAAGTCAAGCAGCAAACACTGGGGACGACAATGTGACAAACTGCCAGAGGGCTATAGCAACTCTCCACTGACCAGGATGATCTTTAACTCCTTTGAATATCACTCAACACCATAGGATGACATCGAGTGACCCAAAAAAAGAAGGGCAAATGGCAGCTGGGGTTAAGTGCATGACAAGAACCGTTCTAAACAGGCTCCTCTGGATGAGGTTGAAGTCATGAAAAGCTAGAAATAAAGCTCTTCATCAATAAGAAGCAAAGAAGAACCAGGCTGGGGTTTGCTAAAGACCATAAGGATTTTAGCATAGAGGACTGGAGTAAGATCATCTTCTAAGATGATCATCACCTGGTCATCTAACGATTAGATGGAGACCTGGAGAGGCCTATAAGCCACAGTGTCTCGCACCCACTTTGAAATCTGGTGGTGGATTGGTGATCTTGAGGTGCTTCAGAAAGACTGAACTAGGGCAGATATTTGCTTGGGGCAAATGCATAAATCAAGCATGTACAAGGTTATCCTGGAAGGCAACTTGGTCCTTCTGTTTTGACCAGTGTTCCCTAACTCTGAGGTCTGAGGTTTCTCGGAGGACACTGCTCTATGCCACATAGCCAAGTCAATCAAGGTGTGGATGGAGGTCCACAAGATCACGACCCTGTCATGGTCTGCCCAATCTCCAGACCTGAACCCCACAGAAAATCTTTGGAATGTGCTCAAGAGGAAGATGGATGGTCACAAGCCGAGTTAACGGATTTTTTTTTTGCCCCAGGAGTGGCATGAAGTCACCCAAGAGCAACACAGAGAGGCTGGAGGAGAGCATGCCATGACACATGAAAGCTATGATTAAGTTTCAGGGATAATCCACTAAAATAGTGATTTCTGAACTGTTCTTAAGTTTAAACATTTGTATTGTGTTGTTTAAAATTGAATATCAGCTTGATCTCTCTACATGATCCTAAGTCTGAAAACATTGCTTTTTTTTTGTTGTTGTTATTTTGGCCAGTTGTAATGTCCTGCACTTAAATGCCCCAAGTTGTCTCAGTAATTTATGGAATAAAACAAAAATGTTTGTGTTCCTAAAACACATACCAACACATTTTTGCTTACTATATTGGGAGAGAGAGAGAGAGAGAGAGAGAGAGAGAGAGAGAGAGAGACAGAGAGAGAGAGAGACAGAGAGAGAGAGTTAGATAGATAGATTGATATCCCCTCTCACCTTCCCTAATTCTACCAGAGCCCTGGGAGTTTGGCAGTCCTATGCATTATCTTAACTGTTCCTCGAACTGCATGTTTCTGGACAGGGAGCTCAGTTGTTGTACCTCGAATCTGCTGAAGCCACTCTTCAAATTTTGGGAATCACAGTCCCTAATGCTCCTATTACCACAGGGACCACTTTGGACTTCACCTTCTACATCTGTTCTGTTTGTTCCTTCAGGTCATGGAACTTCTCACTCTTCTCGTGCTCCTTCTTCCTGATGTTACTGTCAGCTGGGATGGTCACATCTATCACTACTGCTGTATTCTGCTCCTTATCAATCACCACTATGTCTGGCAGGTTGGCCAGCAACTGGTTGCCTGTCTGGAACTTGAAGACCCACAAGATCTTAGCCGTGTTGTGTCTCCCACTGGGACTTGGGATCCTAACATTAGATTGGGAACACAACAGATATATCTATCTAAGTCAATAAACTATAATAATCTTGAAATCAATAAAGAAACACACAAACAATTCTGAGATGTGATGTGATATAATAAAGGCTTTGGATACAGGTAAATCAAGCCTCTTATACCTGCAATTCATTAAACTTGTGAGTCAGTTTATTGCACAAGATGAGTCCAGCCTGCCCCAGGGCCAGTGCACCATTGTTTACCTGACCTGCTATTGATTTTCTGATTGCTGCGAGGAGACAGGTGGTCAGCATGCACTAATGCACTTTTACATAAACCAAAAGCAAAATTAGGGAAGTTCTTGGGAAATCTCTGAGCATTCATTCATTCATTATTTTTTTTAATTTATGTAATCAAATACTTTGATGTTCTTAGTAAAGGTTCATCCATATCCTGTTTTTCACCTTTCTCAAACACCCTTTATGGGCAACTGTGAGCAAAATGTGTCCAGTAAAATGCATGTTGTTTGGCAGAGCATGAAGCTGTAAGGCCACTCCTACTGAGAATGATCAGACATATGCTTGGCTATGATGTATGTTTGACACTGAATTGTGCGTGACTGAGGCGAAATGAGGGTTTGACTCTGCTGCTGTTTATTATCATGATGTATGTATTGTAGTGTATTGTGGAGCTGCTCATGATAAATGGACAGGAATCCATTTATGAAAATTAAGCCCAGACACAGTGGGCAGAGTAAAATTCATTCAAATATGTTGCTCTTAAAAATGTCAATTTTACAGTTGTAGATGTTGTCACAAAGCGACCTTTATAGGAAGCCGGAGATGAAAGTGGCAAGGAAAAACTCCCTGAAATGACATGAATGACATGAACCAGTCTGAAAAACGTGAATGTCTTCCGGGTGACGGCAGATTAGTGGCATTATACAGACTTAGAAGAGCAAAGGAAAACAGTGTTTCGTTTTCAGTGATGAATAGATAAAGATCAACTTTTTTTGGGAAGGCGGAATGGTTTAAAAACAATAAGCTATTTTGAAGCTGAAAGAGCCAACTCTTATTGCTGATTTCTCTTCATCGTGACAAACTCATCGTTACTATCTTCAAAGTGAAACAGAGTTTTAAAGACAGGAGTTAGTAAGAGACGTAGCGGTGAGCGCTACCACATCCTCAGAACATTAACTCTGAACTGTCCATTTGAGACCTATCAGTGACCCAGACGCATCAGCAGTACATGCTGTGACTTATCATCATCATCATCATGTGCAGAGACGGGTTAAATTAAGATCCAGTACTTTAATTTAATGGATATGTAAATGGAACAACACGGCATAATGGTGATATTAAGGATGATAATGCAATACAGTTTCACAAGGTTTGATTTTTCAAGCAAAATATGTTTCTGCTGGGAGCTTAATGGTTTTGCTCAATCATATTTCTTTGCCTGAAAAGACTCAAAAGATTTTCATAACTGACAATATTGACCAAAAAATGGAATACTGAAAACCTAAAGCCTGGCTATTTTATTGTAGTGGGTTATATTAGACACTTAGGATGGATTCAGACGTAATCACATTTCCGTCATGTCTTCCTGTAACGCATAAATTAAACAGACTGGTTCCCACATTGCTGGCATCCATGAAAAAGTGGAGCTTGTTCACCTCCTCAATCCCAGTTTAACCCAATTTGGCCTGCATTAATCATCCAAAGCACAGTGGTGTTGTGTTTTGAGATGCAGTCTCACGGCGTGATGAAATATTATTAATCATAACGAATAATGATTTTCTTAAATGTAATTTTCTCATGAGCATTGCTGACAGGCTGCTTTTCTTTCTTTTTTTTTGGAGAAAGTTGTCATTAACTGACCTTAATACATGGCTTTTCTCTCCTCGTGCTCTTCTGGTTGCTTAGAATTAAACTCAAGATTATTAAAGTCATTATTTTATACAGCTTTCTCTTACATAAGTATGAAATCACTCAGACATTTCAGGCATCAGACAAACAAAAAATGTGTCACATTATTAGTTTACTATGAAGTAATATTGTGTTCCCTGCTTTAAAAAGTTAGCTGTCAAAGTGTCATAGTTGCATTGTAGCGAATTCAGTTCAAATGAATAGTGAGTCACTTGTTGACAAGTTGGTTGATGGTTTTATTCAAATCGATGTTAATACATTCTCTACGCTACTTTCACAATTTTTTTTTTACTTTTCTGAACAACGGAATTTGTAGCATTACAAAAAATACACATGCTGAAGAAACAGAAATTCTATATGGATGTTTTGAAAAATTTTACACACAAATAATAAAATGCTTATGGGTGTAAAATGACTCCCAAGAACTCAGTAAAGCCTAATTGTTTGAATTTAATTTTATGCTTTATCTGCAATTTGATCTGTGTGTGTGTGTGTGTGTGTGTGTGTGTGTGTGTGTGTGTGTGTGTGTGTGTGTGTGTGTGTGTGTGTGT
>JAQLOM010023169.1:0-18335 GCA_030068315.1 Chrysichthys thysi
TGTGTATATGTATGTATGTATGTATATATATGTATATGTATGTATGAGAGAAAATGTATGTGGGACAGGGCTTATCAACTGCCTGCTTTTAAGAGCCAACCTGTTAAAATGTAATTAGCAGTAAAAGTGTTTATTAACCATGTGTTTAGACTTAACGTATACATTACTTTACAGTTGAGATTTGTCCATGTCAATTTTAATTCAACATAAATTTCCTCATAAAGTGACAGCTGCTGTTTTCTAGTGATTGGATTTACACTTTTTTGATTTGGCAAGAGTTACAATGTCATGCTATGAGTAAGTGACAGCAAGTCACAGATGCTGACGGTGGCGGCTTGTATGGGAGGCAAGGGTATTTTTATTGTATTCATGTGTGAGAAGTTTGACACGCATGTAATGGTAAAAAAAATAGCTAGCTTTCTGGTGTTTTAGAAACTGGACTTGGTTAAGATGAATTCAAAATGGCTCACATTCCCATAGCCTTAAACATCTGCTTTACATTAGATGCCACTTGCATGTCTATCAGTTCTAATTGCAGGGGGTCTTTGTCCAGTGACGGGAGAACCTGTTTGACTTTGGCTGTAAACTCTCATCCAGCATCAACGGTAAAGCCATCCTTGGCCAACAGCATCACCATTGCGAGTATATGGAAATGCAGCAATGTTTGTGATCAGTTTCTGAAGGACTTCTGTCATTACTGTGTTAATCTGCGTTCATGTTAATTTATGTTGCAAAGTGTTGGGAATTTCAGCATTTTGCAGCCAAAAAAATGTAATTGAGACACAAATTAAATTGCCCTGCTATGAGACTGTGTTCATTTAAAGAGGTAATTGAAGTCAGGGGATTCAGTCAAGGTGATGGCAATCATACTTGAGTTTAGCAGGCCCTCCCATATTTCAAGAACATAAACTTTTCTTCACCATAAATGTCTGGTCTTTACTACATCAGCTTTAAGGAAATATGCCATGCCTCAATTAAAGGAGATTCTTGAGGACCTCTGAAAAACAGTTATTGATGCTCACCGGGCTGGAAAAGGTTGAAAACAGGAAATTCATTCCTAAAGAGTTTGGCCTTCACAAATCTACTACAAGGTAGATGATAGACAAATGATGGACATTCAGCACCACAGTTACTCTAAGGAGTGGTTGACCCTCAAAAATCACTCCAAAGACATGACAAATAATATTAAGGGCAGACAAGAAGAACCCCAGGGTAACATCTACAGATTGGTGTGTGGCAGGATGGCAATGAGGAAGCCACTACTCTCTGAATACACTACACTGTTGCCCATCTGAAATTTGCTTAACTCTATGGGTTTCTTTTTTTTTTCTTTTTTTTCTTTTTTTCTGTCCACAAAATTTATCCATGAACACTGGATTCCAACATTAAAACCTCATCCCAACCGTAAAGCAAGGGGGTGGCAGTATCGTGGTTTGGGGTGCTTTGCTGCTTCAGAGCCAGGATGGCTTGCCGTTCTGCGTGGGGGTTCAAGCCCCAGCATCACCAAGCAGTCACTGTTTGGGCCCTTCAGCAAGGCCCTTAGCCCTCTCTCCTGCATGGGTGCCCCTGCACTCTGATCCCAACTACTTAATGACCTGGGAAATACAAAGGAACAAATGTCACTTTACTGTAATGTATATGTGATAAAGGCTTCTTTTTATTCTTCTTAGTGATGGACTTATGAATTCTGGATTGTACCAGCACATTCTACTGGAGAATATCAGCGTAATCATAAACTGAAGCTTAACTGTAAGTTGGTCATGCAGCAAGACCGTGACTATGCAAACAAGTAAGTCTACTATGGAATGGATAAAACAAATCAAAGTCCAGATCTTAGCCCAAAAGAAATATTGTGGAAGAACTTTGAGAGCGGTTCATGCAAGGAAGCCCACCTTTACTGTGTTAAAGCACTTTTGTAAGGAGAGATGGGCCAAAATTCTGACTCATTTGTGAAACTGAAGACTGGGGAGAAAGGATGACATGAACTACTGTACTAAAGATATTTCCAAACCTTCCCCTGTTTGAATATATATGCTGTCATGTAGGGAAATAAAAAGTTCACACTGTGAGGAAATCTAAAAAAAAAAATAGAACGACCCAATATTTTTAGATGGCATCAAGGCCAAAACAAAAATCAGTATTCATGATAAACATATCTTTCTATAATTCTTTGAGCGTATCTCTTTCTTGCTCGCAGCCTCCACACCAATTTGAAGGCTATAACCGTGTTTCATAAGACTACAGCCTTGTAACTTGTATGAATTTAAAGTTGGATCTTATTTTCATGTTTATATCTGAGGATGAAGTCTCTACATTGACTTTGTGGAAGCACAGATTAAATGTGAACATTTACCAGGAAGAACCTCGGTTCGGTTTGTTCTTCTTATCCAAAGAGGATTTCTCTATGGCTTTTAATAGAAATTTGTGTGAGCACATAACTTTTATACAGTGGATACTTTTTTACAAAAGTCATATGGTGTTTTCCTTATTCTGAAATCCAACCTGCCAGGATACACCCCACTCAAGGCCCACCCTGAGGCCCAGTTTTAACTACTTGTTCCTGTGACTCCCTCCTTGGCTTTACTTATGAAGCAAGTCTATTTTAAACAGCCATCATGAAGGAGGAAGTGGCTATACTAAAGACCTGCACATACTTACTTAATGCATACTTGATAACAGTGCTTTTGAGGACTTTGCCACTAGAGTGCTGTTCGGGCCTCTTATTTCTGTCCGAACCCCATTGGAATTGTAACGTTTGGTTGAAACAGGCACTGCTAAGTGATTATAACGATACTCTCTGTAATGAATCTGCCCACACAGAGCGCGTGTTCTGCACACCCGTTTTCGGGCGCTCTGAAAGGAGGTGCGCTTTGGGCTGGAAACAAAAAGTAACTTTACTGTTTTAAATATCAAACGTTTTTGTGCTGACGTGACCGAACCCGACCCGAACCTCAGTAACATTTCGAAATATTTGTCCGTGCTCTATTCGCAGCTACAAATCTCCCATTATATCGCCAAAGGTTTGCGGACAGTCAAACATCACTCTCATGTGCTTATTGAACATGCCACTCCAGATGTTGTCCGGTTAGTAGTGCTGTTAAAATAACCTCCACGCTTCTTGGAAGGCTTTCCATTAGATTTTGTAGCATGGCTGTTGGAATTTGCTGTGAGAAGTAGTGAGGTCAGGCACTGACTGCTGTTGGACGAGGAGGCCTGTGGTGCGGTCGGTGTTCCAGTACATCCCAGAAGTGTTCAGTGGGGTTGAGGTCAGGGCTCTGTGCAGACTACTTGAGTTCTTTCACTCCAGCCTTGTTAAACCATGTCTTCCTGAGGCTTGCTTTGTGCCAAGGCCTTTGTCTTTCTGGAACAGGGAACCTGTACTACAGCAGGGGCGTTCAACTTATTGTGACTCAGGGACTGTTCTGACTTAACAACCAACCAGAGGACCTCTGGTGTTGGATGTGAGGAAAAGGTCTAAAGTACAAATCTGTACGTTAGGCATATGGATGTGACATTAGGGACGGCAACATTAGCACAGGCTGCCAAGCGTACCCCAGATGGGCATTATTTTAATCCTGAAAGTCCTCTTAGTTTTTATATGCTACATGACAGTTTTATATACTTGTATTGCTTTAACTGATTTTTATTTTTTTTATTGACAAACAGCAATGAATACATGGAGAAGTGTTTTTTAAAAAAATAGTGATTCCCAAAATGGAACTACATTATTGAATGCATGGTCAGGGTCCACCTGCAATGCCATCCTGGTCCACCACAGGGCCATGGACCACCGGTTCTGTGCTGCAGCATACGAAGACATTCCAACTTTATGGCAACAGTTTAGGAAAGAACCACATGTGGGCATGATGGCCGGGTGTCCACATACTTTTGAACATATAGCATTTATTTATTTATTTATTTATTTATTTATTTATTTATTTATTAAAAAAAAATTTTCCTCCCCCGTTTCATTTTTCTTAGGAAAATGAATCTATATAATACAAGAGGGTTAACTACCAGGGTTAAAATAGAAGCTGATGTAAACATAAAATGATTTCTAAATTTATTTCCAACTTCTTTGAAAAGACAGTACAACTGGGTTGGTTGTAAAGCCAGAGGTTTTGATGGATAGAGAGGAGGTTACTAAAGCAGAGGTGTTCAGTACAAGATTGAGCTGCCAAACCAACCCAACGAATTTCTGATTGATTAGTCCAATGTATATGAGCAGCTCAGTAATATAGCTGAAAATGGGAAGCATGCTGCCCACATAAAATTTACATTGCTGAAGTACTGATTTGGAAATTTAGGGCAACTTTTCATTGTTTAAAAAAAAAAAAAAAAAAAAAAATCCAATGACCTAAAAAAAAAAACCCTTTGGATAGAAAATCACAAGGATGACATGAAACAAAAACAGAAATCTAGGCAGAATATTCTATCATTTTAAGTGCATCAAGTCCGCCAATCAGATAATTGTGAATTTTGTCAAACTTTTATGATCTTACTTGTATACATTTTACGGTTTTGTACTGATGCTATTTGGATTTTGGTGCTGCAGAAATGGCACGTGTTCTGGATGTTTGGTGCGGTGAAGAAAAGGAGAGTAAACACTTAATGCAATACACGAGATGTATTAAGATGTATCATTGTGTGGTTTCTTGGTGGCAAACAATTGTTTATATATTTTGTATTGTATATTGTGTTGCATTACAAAATGGATACATCACAGAAGTTGCTTGAAAATCTCTTTTTCAGTCATCATATTTCTGACCAATGAGAAATTCTACATGTATGTCTGGAGCCAATGTTATCCCTTAACCAATGTTATTTTTGCTTTTGCTGATTCACCAAACCAAATAACAAATGAACTAATACGGATACGGTAAAAATAAAAACCAGGCTGGCAATGTGGTTGTAGCATGTAACCTTGGTTTAGTCCTCTGTGTATGCACGCAAGTCTTTATTACCATTTCTGCGTCTCTTTATCTCTTTAGCTTTATATCCATGCACTTTTTTTTTTTTTTGTTGGGAAACGGCATTGTGTGAAGTGTTTTGTTTTTTGTGTATATTAAGCCATTTTTGCAGGACAAACAACCTTTTGATGCACAAAAACTAGATCTGTAAAAAGCTTGGAGACCTTTGAAGTGGGTAATTGTTCTTGTTGAAAATTTAAAGGATTGCAGCTACACTACTTAGCCCTCCATTCGCTGTATGCCTCATTAGCCATTTCCATACAGATGACTGGGATCGGTAATCTTCTCACAAGCATGTTCCGTTACTGCAAAATATTTTAGCCGTTTGATGGAGTGTGTCTGCATACGGAAATGTATTGATCTGTCCTGATCCAAACATCAGTAGGAGGAAAATGTGATTTCAGTGACTTTGACTGTAGCAGGGTTGTTGGTGCCTCTCTGAGTGTTTTGAAAACTGATGAACTATTGGGACTTTCACACAACAGGCTCTAGAGTTTACATGAAATGGTACAGAAAACAAGACATCCTGAGAGCTATGGTGACTTACATAATCGCTCTATACAACCGTGGTGAGCAGAAAAGCATCTCCGAATGGACAACGGTAAACCTTGATGCTGAAATGCAACAACAGCAGAAGATCACAACAGGTTTGACTCCCATCAGCAACGAAGCGGAATCTGTGTCTACAGTTGGGAAAGGTTTACAGTTGAAGATTTTTTTTTTTTTTTATGTGTCCTGTTACAGTGAACTTGTAAAGGTTCTGAACTACAGTCCGGTATTTTCATCATCCATTAATAGCCTGAGGCCATAGTTCTAGGACAAAAATAGTTTGAGTATTTTTTTCTAGTGTAATTGTATATTCTCAGCATTTAGTCTTTTGAGATTTCTAACCTTTTGATTAGTAGCCTAAACCGCCACCACTGCCCCAATACTTGCTTTTCTAATTAAGCACAGCAGATACAATTAATGTATCCCTAGTTGTGTGGGGGTCCTGTTCCTAAATTTACTGTAGCAGAGAAACTTATCTAATCTCTAGCTCACATTTCACTTCGAAAGCTGCTGTGCTTGCATAGCAAGGGTACGTTCTCAAGAACTTTAGGCCAAAGCCTTTACATTTTGTTTCCTGTGGGCATGTAGCAACAGCTACTATTCTTGATTAATGCACAGCAGGAGCCAAAATGTAACTACCTCTAAAGCTATTAGTTAAAATAAATTTACATAAAGTACTAATCAGTGTATGTGGCCTCACTCACCTGGTTTCTTCCAGGTACACCAGTTTCCTCCCACAGTCCAAAGACATGCACAGAGGGGGTTAGGCTAATTGGCAACTCTAAATTACCCATAGGTGTGAATGTGTGTGAATGGTTGTGTCTGTGTGTGTTGGCCCTGTGGTAGATTGGTGACCCGCCCAGGGTGTACCCCGCCTCTTGCCTAAAGTCAGCTAGGATTGGCTCCAACTTGTCCCCGTAACCCTGAAAAGGATTAAGTGGTAGATGATGAATGAGTGAGTGAGAGACTAATCAGTGTAAACGTTGGTTGTTTGAAGTGTTATGTGCTAGGCTTTGTATTCGCTTCATTGCCAGATTAACAAACAAGATAATATAGATTACTTTACAAGATAAATAGCTATGCACAGCCACAGTGTCTGCTACTTCCTGACAACCTTTTAATTTTCTTTCTAACGTTACTCTGTACCAGGGGTCACCAACACGGTGCCCGTGAGCACCAGGTCGCCCGCATGGACCACGTGAGTCTCCCGCAGGGCACGTTCTAAAAATAGCACTAATCACCAATAAGCTCTCTATAAAATTTTATGTAATTGTGTTGCTATTCTTTTTGAATCTCACTTGTATTGATGTACATTGGCAAATGAAAAATACTGAAAAAGCTTTCTAAACAAAACTGTTTTACATATACATGAATTCTGAAAGGTCAGTACTGTGCACATAACAACCCTCAGTGTTTGCTGAGATCAGCTAGCAGGCACGGCTAAGATGATGAGATAGATGCTGTTTCTATCCCCAAAAACATGGCAGAAAAAAAGAAAAGACATCACTTTCACAGTGATTGGGAGGAAATGTTTTTTTTTTTTTTTTTTTTTTTTTTTTTTTTTTTTTTTTATACGATTGCAAAAGAAAAAAGTGTGTGTCCTTTTGCAGGGTGAGTGTGGCGACGGCAAAGCAGCACAATGTGGTGAGACACTTTGCCACGTGTCACAAAAACTACCATGCTACCTATCCACCTAGCAGCGCACTATGGGTTAGAAAAAGCCTGAGAATTAAAGGAAGCTTTGGGCCAACTGCAGTTTTTTCTTTTTTTTCCCAAGAGGCCGTTAAAGTCCCAAAAAACAGCCGAAGCTTTATTTAGAGCAGGCATGCCCAATCTTATCCGGAAAAGGCCTGTGTGGGTGCAGGTTTTCGTTCCAACCAAGCGGGAGTCTCACCTGAACCTATGGAAAGCTTAGGTCAACTGATTAAACAGGTGGAATCAGGTGAGGCTCCTTCTTGGTTGGAACAAAAACCTGCACACACACCGGCCCTTTCCAGATAAGATTGGGCATGCCTGATTTAGAGCTACACTTTTATTTTTTATTTTTTTATTTAAAAAAAAAAAAAAGGCCTTTTCAGACGGGGAGGTTTTCAAAGAAGCAATGATAATGGCAAACACTGTATTTAAAGATGACAAGAATGGTACCGATGTCCTCTCCACTCTCGTCGATGTCCAACCAGGGGCAAGTACGATGGTTAGGACAATGTCTGCTATGTCCAGGAACTTGACAGAGCAGCTGGAGCAGGATTTGGCAAAGTGCAGGTGGTTTAGCATCCAGTGTGATGAGTCCTTGGACAGCAGCAGTACAGCTCAACAAATGATCTGAATCCGAATGGTGTTTAATTTCTCCACAAAAGAACTCCTCCAGACACTACTGGCCCTAAAGACAACTACGAGGGGAGCTGACCTCTACAATGCAGTGAAGAGATTTTTTGGGGAGAAAAAGGTACCATTGGAAAAGCTGGGGTCGGGGACTTCATTGTGCATTGCAAAGGTGACACAGACTCCCAAACATTTCTACACCACCACTGCATCATTCACCAGCAGGCGATATGTGCAAAAGTGACTGGCCTTGAGCCTGTGATGACTCCTGTCATGAAGATCATAAGTGGTGGCATCTGCTCCAAAGCCAAACAGCACAGGATATTCAAGGTGCTATTGGAGGAGCTGTCCATGGTCAAAGAGTTCGGGCAATCCAAAGGCGAAGATGCCTCACTACTGGAGGACACTTGGTGGATACTTTTGCAAAAATGACCTCCACCTCAAAGCCCACCAGGGTGCAGCAAACCTTTTGGTGCTTTGTGGACACACAAGTAGAAAGGTGTATGCACAGCAGCTGTGAAGGTTGGTAGCATGTTTGGTTCAACTTATCTCTGTGAATCTGCTTTTTCCGACATGAACCTCATCAAGAACAAACACCGAACATGCCTTACGGATGCACATCTGTAAGGTTCGATCAGAGTTGCACTATTTAATTTACACTCTAGATTCCAGTACACTGGAACAGCATGTAATGCCAGGCTTCCCACTAACAGCCCGAGAAACGGATAGCCGATGTTTTCAGTGAAACACCATAGCAAAGTTAAATTCAAATATTGAAAAATTGTGACCAATTTGTTTGTAAAAATGTAACACATGATTTTGTTAAATGCTGCAGATTTAATGATTTTAGTATAAAATGTAACCAGTATTTAGTTAAAAATTTGCAGGAGGGTTTTTTTTTTTTTTTTAATGCTACATAATTGATAATTTGTAGAAAGATGGGACCTAGTTCACGATTTGTTAAAATTGCTAGAGGTAGCAGTTAGTAAAATGGGACATGATTTCCTATTTTGCAGAAATGTTGCAGAAGCGATCATTTTGAAAATGAAAAGCATTGAGCTTAATAGAAATAAAAAGCGTTGCATGTTGAAATGTATGTTTCCTACCTCATTAAGTCACTGTTAATAATTATTTTAACATCAGTAACATGATCAAACATTGTCTTTACATAGATGGATCATAAGAATAATTATATAATAGATTAAAGGTAAACTGTACAATTTGTTATTTCAGAAGTGCCTATCAAACAGGTACCTTTGTATTACTCGGTACCCTTGAAGTGGCTCTCAGTTTCAAAAAGTTTGGTGACCCCTGCTCTATACATGTACATAGTTTGGATCTGAAATCATGGTTTTCTTTCATTTTTGTATGTTTCTTGCTAATTCGAACAAAATAGTAGAAAATGGCACTAGTTGTTGTGTTGTATAGCAACATTTTCTAAGTTATACAAATGGCACGTTGGTTTAAACCATCAGACCAATTTGAAATTTGTTCCATTTCTACTTCATTTGTTCTACTTCAGCCAAGACCTGTTTCTACTTTGTTTGTTTCTACTTCAGCTGATACTCTGACACAAATGAACACCAACACACAGGTGATTTTTCTCCCATGTTTATCTCATTGTCTCATGTATTCCCATGGCTCTGTGCAGCCAGGACCAATTGATCTTGGAGCTTGGCTGATGTATGGAGGGATTTCAAACTGGTGTCAGAGATGGGTAGGACGAGTGGAGTGGTCATCCCTCTACAGAAGGCGTCCAGTCAGATAAGAACAGGAAAAAATAATGCACGTGTTGGCTTTTGTTTTTTTTTTTTTTTGTTTTTCCCCTCAGTTATCATCAAGGATGTTGAAGCGTTATGATTGTGACTACGAAAAGGATGACCATGGTACGGATGGGAAAATAATGCAGTTTGTTGTCTAGTTGAGATTGGCGATTGGGGGGCAAAAAATTATTTCAGTAAACATTTTTAAATTGCATTTCTCTCTCTCTCGATGTTTCGAAGAAACCTAAAATCCTCCTGTCCTGGAGACTCTCCTGAGGTAGTTACAACTTGACCTCTGACCGTTGCAAAGCACTGCCTGGGAGACTTTGTTCTTTAACTCTAAATAAACATCCCTGCACTGAAACCTTCATCATATCAACATTTAACACGCTTTTTAATCTGTATGTGACACGTCTGAGACACGAGTTAGTATGGAAATTTTCAACAGTATAATCACGAACATCTTACAACAATTAGAATCGAGAACTCTGCTGAAAATACTTTTGCCGTCCGTGTCTTGTCATTATCATAATCCCCATCACCCCACACGCTATCTCTCTGACCCTTCACAGGGTGGCGCGTCCCTGATGAAGTGTATGTGTGGGTGGGTTTGCAGCTTTCAGAGTGCTCTGATGCATGGTGACATCCTCCTAAATTTACTGGGCTGTTTGCGTGCGAGTGAATCTTCAGGGCCAGAAGTAGTGTCGATGCGTGAGGGTGATGCTGGGGAATCAGCATTATATCCCAAATGATCGAAAAAGGGACGTTAAGAAAGAAGTAGAATGAGAAGGAGCGAAATTAGTGGTAATGTGCCATTTATAACTCACTCTTGCTTTTACCAAAGTTCTCTCTAGCATTATCTATACTTTACATGATGGAGCAGTATGATGTACATTCGAACATGGATAATGGCCAGGCTTGAAATGACAGTGGAATAACCCCCAATTCATTTAACAAAGCATTCAGTGATGCAGTAATTTCAGCTACAGTACCTCTTTTCTTTTACATCCTGGACAATGGAGAATCTCTTGATCATGGCAATTTGGTACACTTGTTAAGGTTGGCAAAAAAAACATCTTTTTACATGGCGGACTAAAATGAGAATGTTGTGTTTATAAAATTTGTTATTCTCATGGTTTGAAATGTCGTATGTAAATTTGCTGTCTGACAATTGTATGAACATTTGGTTCGGGAAGTAAAGTGCGGGACATTTGAAATGCCTGTTTAGTACAGCGGGGGGGCAAAAAGAGTTGTTTCCTGGTTTGGAGCCGGCAGGTGAATGCGGCGTTTAAGGACCTTTCGGCTTCTTGGATTACCTTGTCTTTGTTTGAACTCTATGTGGATTTACCTGATTGTCTGCTGGATGTACTAAAGACAGTGAATTACTTCAAGAAAAGGACTCTGCTTTGAACCTGTGGGTTTGGTGAGATTGCGTTTCTTTGTTTATTGCGGAGCGGCGTCTCATCAAAGCACTGTGAGTTATCTCTTCCGGATGATCGCACTTTGGTTTCGGACTGTCCAACTACCTTTTATTTTATTATAATTATTATTATTATTATTAATAATAATAATTGGGACTGTCGGGTTTATTCACTGACTTTGGGAATACAATCGATCCTCTCATTAACAGACTAATTGAGGGGGAGGTTGTCCGTTGACGTGAATAGTTTGATGATGTGTGGGGTGGGTGAGGGTGGGTGGGTGTGTGTGTGGTGGGGGGTTAAAATAGTGGAAACACCACTAAGGTCCATAAAAGTGCCCAAGTATTGTACACATTCCAAGGAGCATAACGAATAACATAAATGGGTAAGTACATACTAATGTAAATACAATTGTAAAGGTCATTTCCCTTATGTGTGTTCACACCGTACTCCTCACGAGAGACAAACACCAGACTTCTTAATGAGCTCTAATTTCTGGCCAATACTAAGATTGACACGCGATCTTTTACCACTAGACTTATCTTTGGGTGGCATTATGATGGCACTGGGGAGAAAAACAGTGAAAAACACCAAATAATCGCCGAAAAAATAGTATAGTGTCACGACAGCTCAACTGAAGCTGGTAAACAGCTAGTAGCGCGAACTCCACCGCCACCTAGCAGCCAATTGCTGAACTACAGGAATCGGATCGCTACATCTGGGATTTTGAAACTTTCCTACCGGACATTCTGGCTTAATGGATTATGTATTCAGACCAGCGGATTTTGTCTGTTGCATCCCATACCCGTTAGTGCGGTGTCTGAAGATGAGAGGATTGACTGTGTTGGGGAAATGAGCTCTGGTGGGTGAATGTCTGTCCGTCTGCAGAGTGTAGTGGTTGTTTGCCAAGTGTCTGATGATCTGATTGCTGTATTCATTGCTGATAGTGTTACTTTGTTGCAATACAGCGTGAACTCTACTACTGCTTCTTACTTTTGTCACTTTATCATTTTGGTTTATCGTGAACGGCTTATTGCCTAATCACGTTGTCTAGGCCTATGGCAAATCTTTCAGCGATGGTAAAATAGGACCTTCCCATGACCAATATAGTGTTGACATTTTCCCCAAGTTTAGAAAGGGCGACTCGTTACACACTTTGCACAGTTTCATGCTTTTTGTTGTCTTTGGATTTTTGAAGGTTGCGGCTAGTGTAGACTTGCGCTACAAAAGGGCCGATTCCACACGACTACCTTTTAAAGTAACATCAGAGACACTGGAATAAGGACTTGTGCTAGACAGTTGTTTAGTTTATTCAGCGTTCTGCAGAAAAGAAGAAATTTGGTAACCGACCTTGATTCCTACATTCAAAAGTTTGAGCACCTGCTCATAGGTCATCACTTTTGCAACTATGAAGAGACACTATGGAGGGGAAAAAAGAATTTTATACATATTTATTTTGAAATTGCTATTTTCATAGTTTAAATTCTTAACAGTATTTTTGTAGCTTTGAACACATCTAGCTGCTATCATTTCAACAGCTCGATGAGGGCACGGTACTCGGGAGTTTATTTTTTCACTTTTTCAATCATTTCTTTTATTGCTGTAGGAGATGATTCCAATAAAATCCTTTGTTGAGACCTTTGTTTTAATGTTTTTCCATCTTACAATGAAGATCCTCTTACTATAGATCTGTGATGAAAAAGAATATTATGTGATTAATCTGCAAATGGTGTTTCAGACATGGAACCGTTCTTCAATATTTACTTGAAGTTTATTTCTGTCATTTTTCATACTGTTTTGTTTACATTTTGCAGTTGCCTCTCATATTTGTAGCTGTTCCATGAGTTTGGAGCCTTCTTGTGCCATCCTCCTTTAGCTTTATAATTGGAGCACTGCTGAACATTGAGCTCGCACTCCAAAATGTCTGGCCACCAGAACTTCATAGATGGGTGTTTTTGGTCACAGCGACACTAAATCGGTTCACACTGAGCATATCACCTTGTGTGATCTCAACTCGAGACCAAATAATTTTATGATGTGTGAAATCGGGCTAAAACTTGTACAGTGTAAAGTCTCGTCTGGAAATTTCAATCATAAGCGTCCGTCAAAACCTGTCAAGGACAATGAAAAGCATGCAGTATCTAAAATCAAATGTGCCCAAACATTTGAATGATGGTGTTTATCTTTTAGAGACTTGATTTTGTTTATGAACTGCTTATTCACTCATAAATAATTGCCCCCTGTATTGTCTTTCAGTCCTATTCCCACAGTTTGAATTTTCTATATGTTGATTGACTCCAAGATTCTGAGTATCACTTGATGCCTGATGCTGACTGGATACTGAGTTTTTTATTTTTTTTGCTTGCTCCAAGTCCAAGCAAAGACCAATATGGCCATGGTAACGAGCATAATGATTGGTCAGTGAATTGGATGAGATCTGAGAGCATTATAGTGACTCATGTTGACTTCCATATTAATACTTATTGGTGCCCAGGATTTAGCATTAGATTAATATGTCCTTGAGAATTTTATATGGTGATGAATATATGTGACCCGTGCTGGCGTAATGAGTCAGAATGCGCATCGGCTAATTATGAGCTGCGAGGCAAAACATGGTTTCGGTTGAAATGAGATTTTCTCAAAAATGAGTCCATACAGTCCTCATTTATTGAGCGCCATGATAAAATGGCAACAAACCTTCCCAGACTAACGTGTCTCGCGTCCTTAGACTCAGATCCCTAGTAACCGTGAAGAGAAAGTACATATTCCATTCTGTCGAGTACCAAAGTAGATCACTGTGGCTTGATGCTTAATATGCAACATGATTTGTTATCAGTTTAAATGAAAAGAAAATGCAGCTGCCAGCAGATAATTGCTGGTCGTAATTCATGGTGGCGCAGGATGAATTCTGTGGTGAAGAAAGTGTAGGTGGTATTAGAGTTCATATTGAATTAACAACTTGTGGAATAAATCCCAATAGCGATGCATATATGGATGTTTGGAGGACTAAACAGATACATTATGTACTAGATATACTAGTAGATAGTGTGCTTTAGACTTCTGTTTTGTGCAAGATTGGGGAGCAGAGTCTCCAATTTATCATTTAATGACTGAGAACAGAGTTTTTCCAGAGGAGTCACTGGACTGTGACAAAAGACACTTAATTGCGCTTATGCATATGGTCGCCTTTGGGGCAACTGCCTAATGAGTTGATGAAATTAGACCCTCGTTATAGACTGTAGGTTTATGTCGAGTCAGGTTCCTGTCTGCTTATGTTACAGATCTTTAGTTTGACATCAGGAAAACCGCTTACCCAGGACACACACGTTCTGTGATGGAGCTAACGCTTCAGGGTGTAGCGGCACGATTTTACTAATTGGCGGTGTTTAGGGAGTAGTTTATGGTCCGATTGACAGTATGCACCATATTTGCAGAGGAGGAAGAGAGACACTGACAGGACCCTAGAGAAAACATACAGGACAGAGACTGGGAGGGAGAGACGACAAACCTACATCCATTCCATCCAATCAAGTTGAGAGAGGGTGCTAAAGTTTTCAGCATGGCATCGCTTTTCTGACATTTTATATATTTAAAACCAGCAATATCATTGTAGAGATACTAATAAGAAGAGTCCATTCATTTTTAAAAGTTAAGGAACATGAACTGTTGAGAATAATCTCCACTTTAAATCCCACAGATAGTTTGTTAGTCTTTAAGTGTCTCCAAAGGTGTAGTAGTAGTTTGATTTTAATTATTCAAAGTAAAGTGCATTGTACCTGAGCATGCACAGACTTCATCCATGGGTGTCAGCCAGGTCAGATTCGGTTATCCTGCAGATTAATTGTGAAGACATGTCCACAGTATAGACATAAATATTTATTAACATTTCCTGAGCAGTTTACACCATTGCACTCTGAGGTGAGGGGTGAATGTTAATTCTCCTTCTCCTATGCGTATTTATTATTTAACAGCTACTTCTCATCGACTTTTACTTTATTCGCCATTCATTATTTATATTACATTTGTTACAGCTGCACACAAGCAATAAGCCACACATTATGCATTGTATCGCTCGCGCTGTGCTAAGGATGTGTGATTTATCCGTCCTGACGTTTCTGGAGTGGAAGTCCGCTCCCCTGTGCGAGGCAAGCTGGAGCACTGATTGTCAGAGATGGCGGTCTGTGTCGAATTCAATGTCTGTCATGTTTAGATAAAAATCAGAGTTAATTAAGGGCTCTTAAAAAGACTGTCGGTTTTAATTAGCATTGCGCTATGCCGTTCTTCTCATCCAGATGTGCCGATAAGGATTTCACATCTGAATGCTGGCCTACAATCCGAGACATGGAGATGTGCTACTCATGACCTGAACAAGGAAAAGGAGGTGTGATGAATAGATGAGAACTGACAGACGTTTTAAATAAAACTTGCTAGAGTCAAACTTCATTTAGATGCGGTGAGACCTATTGGACACTACGTGCAATCTGTCGGTTTGTGGACGTCGTGACTGGCACACTACGAAAGAGATCACAGGTCCACAAGATGGAGCCTGAGCAACTGCCTGCAGTAGGGATCTTCGCACTATTAAGAGAGAAATGTGGAGGAAGGATTTGTTGTGGAGATGTGTAGGTATACGGCAAAGAAATGGAGCTGTTACTCTGAGCATGTGTGTTTTGCTTGTGTGTCTGCTGTTTATCCAGTACACCGATTTGGGTATGACGTGCCAAATGCATGCATACAAAAAACTGTTGTTCGCTAGCTAGCTACCAAGCTAATGCTGGCCATTCAAGCGTTCTAGTTTATAGTAATTGTCAAGTTTAACACCGTTACTAAAAACAAAGATGCTAGTTATCAAAAGTTGCTAGTTTGTTCAGCTAAATCTAGCCACCTACTGTAGGTAGCTAGAAGCTAATTAAAAAAAATCGACAGTTTCATTACAGGGCTATTTAGCCAGAATATCCTGAATTTCTTTGTTCTTTGTGTGTGAATACAGGAGGTCCTCGGGTTACAACAGTCTCGACATACGAAGTTTCGAATTCATGATGCTCGCTCCGATAAAAACTTTCAAATCTGAGACATGAGTATTTCGGTTTATGCCGTTAGCGTCGTACTTGCAGACTACGTGGGCGAACTAGTTTGTGCTCGGTGGAAGAATATGCAATAACGCGGTGTATGAGTGAGGAAGTTGGCAAAGCTGGCTAAAGAAAAGGCGCAAATATTCCGTTTGTGTTGCTATTATTTGGTGACTTTTTGGCCCTTATGGCTCCTAAACGAAAATCAGAGTCTTCAAGTGGGGTCGCTTCGACGAAGAGGACGAGGGAAGTGAAATTAGACATCGTAAAGAGATCAGAAAAGGGAGAAACGGCGACAGATCGGATGTCAGGTTTTCTGTTCCTACAGTGCAGTGTACAGTACTGTCGTGGATCCGCTCCGCACGACGCAAGGAAGAGGCACTCTTCTGGGTTTTCCTCTCCGGCGCCACGTCGTGCATCATGCGCGCTCTGGCTTTGTTTATTGCTTAATTACGAAGACTATAAATGGACTCGCCCATTCATATGCTCCTTGCGAAGCATTAGCTTACTTTTGTGACTCTTGCCAAGCCTCCTCGTGTTTCAGTTCTGACTTTTGTGCCTTGTTTTTTGTCTCTGATTTCTGGATCTCCTTTGTTTGTCTGTTTGCCGCTCGCTTGACCTGTTTGTTTTTGACCCTGATTTTTGCCTCCTGTTTGTGTACCTTAGCCTTAGGATTATAATAAACCTGTTTTGGGACATTTAGCACTGTCCTGGCTGCTCATGTGTCCACCTAAACCCCGCAAACCTGACCAGTGCAGTATATTTGTCCTTTTCTTTTTTCTGTGGCTTAGTTGTTCTGTTCTAGATTTTACAACTGTTAGGATCGGGAAGTGACTTAAGCTGGGGTGTGTTTTGACTTGCACCAAAATTCGGGTTACATTACTGTTGTAGGAACAGAACTGTCATAACCTGAGGACCCCCTGAACTTCTTTTTTTTTTGTTGCATTGTCTGACTACAATGTAACTACAAGTCATCCCTGATTACCACACCAGAGAAGGGGGGGGGGTTGGGTTGGTTGTGTTCTTTACCCAGGAGAATACCATAATCATCTCCGGTGAGAGAAAGACCGGTTATGGCTGCTATAACAGGTTTACAGTCTATCAGATGTTCCCCAACATTAAACGAAACTCTTTTTTTTTTTTTAAATAAATAAATTTAAAAAAATTTATCATTATCATTAAACATGATCGTTGCCAATTTGCTGTGGTTAGAAGAGGAGTAAAACCTTTTGTAATGTTCTGTTATCCGTTACAAAAGTGGAAAAACACCTTTGGCATTAATTTGTATACATATTGTACTACAAACACTTTATTGCATGTATACTGGAGAAAATACTTGTTTCTTAGTAAATCCGTTACAAGGGAATTCTGCTAGCCAGAGTGGAGAGGAGAAAAGAAATATGACTCAAGAGTTGCTCTCCTGTCCTCTATGACCATTCCTTACCTTGCTTTGGTACATGTGCAAACTATCTAATGCGCTCTCTTTTTCAAAACACCCATAGTCATTCAAAACTGATTGTTGTGCACACACACACACACACACACACACACACACACACACACACACACACACCAAACCCCACAAACACAGCACTCATGCCCATATCATCAACACTGCTGGTGTTCTGGTAAGCGACAACATGCAGCAGTGACTCAATTTATGTTTCATGCTACATTATAGCACTTTATCACATAATGTGCGAGAATGTCAGGTTTTTATACAGCTATTTCAGCTCAGACTGCTACTTTGACATGGTGAAAGCCTCCACTTGGTATTTCCTTTGAAATGAAATGGATGTATTGTATACCATTAGGGTGTCGGCATGCATTGAAGGGGCCTGACTTGTGAATAAAAGCATCATGCATTGTGATTGACAGTCACTCAGAAATGGTCTCTGATTTCAAAATTTATAACTTCTTCCATAATTGTTATAATTTATGCAATTTATAACTACACAGGACATGAACATTCTATATGTTGCAGATAAATTTGTACATTGCTGCAACAGTGTTGTATAACATGTTAAAAGTGGAGTATATGGTATGTACATGGGATATACGACAAGAACAAGATGCATGTAGCCTGAAGTGACCAGATTTCTGGGAAGCAAACCGGGGGCATTTCGGTGTTCAGCAGTTTTTTTTTGTTTGTTTTTTTTACCCTCCCTCTTAGCAATAGAAAGGGGGGACATTTATGTTTTTTGTCATTTGCCCATAAATAGCATAAGCCCAATAATATAT
>JAQLOM010023635.1:0-18322 GCA_030068315.1 Chrysichthys thysi
ACACACACACACACACACACACACACACACACACACACACACACACACACACACACACACACACACACAAACGTGTGGAAACAAAGAAACTTTAAGTATTGAGGACCAGTTGCTACACCTTCAAGAAGTGGATGACCTGTCCACGTCTCGCCCAAATCAGCTGGGATTGGCTCCAGCTTGCCTGCTATCCTGATGGATAAGGGGTATAAATAATGGATCAATGGAAGGATGGATGGATGGACAAGTTGCCTGGTTAGAGGTAACACCGTAGACAGAATTATACATTCAGGTGTGCCTCTGAACTAAGGATGAGCCTCGGCCCAACTTAGATCAGATATCAGCTGTTCAACAAATCTTCATCTTCATAAACCTCTTCATACCTTTTAAATTCCATTGAAAAACTACTTACCTTTTTGAAGTGACCAGTATTTTATTTATTTATTTTTTTATAAAAAACCAAAGATATAAGTGAATATTCTACTGATGTGGCATAATTGTGGGGCAGCGTGCTCAGTGCCCCATTTATCTCCATTGAGGTTTTGTTGTGCTTAGTGGTAAAAAATGAGAACTGCAGTAAGTTAATATTGGCCCATTGGGAAAGGAAGCAGCAGATAGTGGTTGGGGAGGATAGGGGTGGAGGGGGTTTTAGGGGTGGAATGGGTTTTATGCCATTTGGGAGCAGCAGATAGAGGTTTATTGGAAGGATTCTCAGATTGATTTAAAAATACTGCTTGTTCAAAAAATACTTTGTGTCAAGTTCTTTTTCTGTTTCAAGTTTTAGGGATTAAATCTAACGCATTTCTGCAAACAAAGATTTGTGACCCGTGCTGGCAAAATGAGTCGGAATGCACTCGGGCGAATTATGAGCTAAGAGGCAAAACATGGTTTCGGTCGAAATGAGATTTTCTCAAAAATGAGTCCATAAAGCCCTCGTTTATTGATCCCCATGATAAAACAGCAAGAAAAACATCCCAAACTACTTTTATTTTAAGGTTTTGTTCATTATGTTCATTCGTACATCTTCATTAATTAGTCCTTTGGTGTAATATTCCATGATAAATCTGTGTTTTTCACTGCGCGCTCGCGGCGAGACGGGGGAATCCCCCTACCCGTGTTTGGTATCGTTGTGAAGCGTAGTTCCTCTACTTCCTGATCATACACATGGAATTCCCAAGGACACTTTTATGAACCAATGGGAAGCGAGTTTCCCAACCACATGAGACGTGCTCAACATCAGATGGATGTAACTCGGTCGTTTTCTGTCCGATTTCAACAAACCCTGCCTCATTCTGAAGGTCCTTAGACGCCCAGTGTGGAAGTAACAATAACTCACTTCGGAAAATTTCCTCATTCCGTCACATTTAAGGTCAAACTCGAGAATATGCCCATGTATGAGATTACCTTAAAAAAAAGTGTCCCATATCCATCAAATCTTGGTCCCTACTGTGCCCTGGTCCTTCCTACGGAGGAACCTGCAAATCAGACACATCTGTGAAGTCATCACCACAAGAGACTTCCAATATTTCATGGTTATGGTCATGTTTTGGCGTGTGGTCTGATGTGTGTACGGTGCAGCTGGGGCATTAAGAATTGTTTGACCTCTTGCTGTCAACATGAACACAAATGAGAAGCTCACTCTCAGTGAAAAGCCAATTTACCGAAGAGGAAAAGACATGACGTGAGGTGAGGTGACATAAAGGACGCATTTGTTTTTGGTCGCTGTTGCTTCTTTTTTGACTTTATCTGTGAATTCACAAAGCTCTGTCTTGTGATCCAGTAAGAAACCAGAGGGCGGGGCTGTGGTAAAAGCACAGAGTGCTTCAGCCTTGTTAGGACTCATCACACATTTTCACAAAGATGGCAAAATAGTGGTTCTTTTGAAGTTAATGTGGATTAATTTTCCTGTCTCCTAGAATATATCGGAATTGGCTCATTTGTCCTACACAGGAAATGGTCTCGCGTTTCTCTTCCCACTGGGATGACGCAGCCGCTCATGACTCATAAGACTCACTCACGGAGCATCGTCATAATTGATCGGAGCTGCACGATGCTCATAATGAAACGCTGGTACGATGGCTCTTCTGCCTCCCCGCTGAACTCTGAGGACGATGCACTGACCGTGATGTCTTTGGGAGACCTGTGTATAGGCCAGTGTGAGTCACTGAAACTGGTAGACAGCAAATGTCACCGTGACTGGGTCTTGATCTTCATACTGATGCTATACTTGCTCTCTTGTGACATTATACATATATAACAATGCAGTAATCCCCCGCCTATCACCGGTGTTACGTTCCGGAGCCCCCCGCGACAGGTGAAATCTGCGAAGTAGCAACGTTACATTTATTTGATTATTTATATATATATATATTAAGGCTTTATAAGCCATTTCCACTCTCTTATTATCCTTTCCCACACTCTTATGAACACGTCCTACGCTCTTAAACACTTTCTACACTCTTAAACATACGTCATTTTAACAACATACAAAATTCTACATGGTTACTATATGCCGGTGAGCTGACTTCCTGTTTATAGGCGTCCTAGCCAATCCTAGCGCTCCCTCGCGGTCACCTGACAAGCGGAAGTGGCGTGAACTGCGTTTTCATCGTGTATTCATCCGCTGATGAAATACATCCTGTACTTTATTTCGATTTAATGTTCTTTTAACATGTTTGAATGAACATTTTTAAAAAATATTTTTGATCTTCCAGAGTCCCACGAAATAAAAAAAATCCGCGATTCAAAATTTAAAAAACAGTGCGATGCACTGAAAACCGCGAGAGGTGAACCGCGATGCAGCGGGAGGACGACCGTATATAGAACTATTCATTAGTGCAGGGGTTTGTTTTTTTTAACTGAGGGATCTTGCGAGTGCACAGAATGAACATAGCTTTGATGTTTTGTATGTTTTTGCTTCTTTGCGAACATGATTTGCTCTTGGTAGGCCTACGTCCTTCCTTCCTGTCTGCGTTTATCGCATGCACGAAGCCTAATCTCTGACTTACCTGCGCTTATCCGCAGATCTCACACATTAAAACCGAATCTAAACAGAACACCACGGATGGCTGGTTGTTGGATCCCCCCTTAGGCCCGTGACAGGAGACATGATAAAGGAAGAGACAGAGGAGGAAGGGATTATAAACAGAAAGGGGAGGGGACATAAAAGTCACCCTTTTGCAGACTTTGTTTATTTGATTTATGTATTTCCTGTATTTTCCCCCGCAACAGTCGTTATATACATCCCCAAAGGCGATGAAGTGAACTGATAAATAGACAGACAGATGCATTTCGGCAGATAGTGACATGTGTTATTGGTTTCTTTTGTCTCATAAAATGGTGGGGATGTGTTTTAAAAACGAAGTGTACACAAGAAGTGCTGCTGAACGTTCACTTCCAATTGGTGTCGATTCATTTTTCTATAACAGCAGCCCTGACAGGAGGTCTGCCTGCAAGGGTTTAATTAATGAAGCTGGCTCACCCTTCCCAGAATCCTCTGTGCCAAGTTGCCATTTTCAATGCCATCAATTCAATAAACAATCCGCAACAATCCGGGGACATCATACGCCGTAGATCTTAAATTGGAGCATGAAACTGAAAACAGTTTATCAGAGTATCTATATTCTTAATTCTTTCGAGCGATCCAGGGGTATGACGGATGTAACGTGTCTCGACCGTCTTGTAGGGAGGAAAGAAAATATAAGGCGTGTATTGTTCAAAGCGTTCATGTATGGCACCTTCTGGCGCTTAATCCTGATCAGGGTCGCGGGGGGAAGCTGGAGCCAATCCCAGCTCACTTTGGGCAAGAGGCGGGGTTACACCCTGGGCAGATCACCAACCACCGAGACAGACAACCATTCACACTCACGTTCACACCTACGAGCAATTTAGAGTCGCCAATTAGCCTAATCCCCTCTGTGCATGTCTTTGGACTGTGGGAGGAAACCGGAGAACCCTGAGGAAGCCCACACGGACACGGGGAGAACATGCAAACTCCACATAGAAAGGCGCCCAGGTCGACCCCAGGGATCCAACCCAAATGTATGACATGTGAACGATGAAAAAGTCCAAGATGGGTTCGAGTGGATCCTTAACAGGGAATTTTCAGGTGGTTTGCTGTGCAGAGAGCTAGCAGGTAGCAGTCACGTGCGTTCAAAACAAAAACAACACACTGGATTCTGGGACTGGCGGCTTTAATATGCACGTTCTAATACATAATCGTTCCGTTAGGCATGACTACATGGTAACATGAACAGATTTTAAAGACGTGCGTGTGTTTTTATGGCTGTTTCGATGTAGGTTTTTATCGATTAAACCTTTCGGAATGAGTCTCCAGCGTCAGAGCGTCGGCAGTCAGTAAATTTTCAAAAAAATATTTAGGACGGTCTTCAGGACTTGGAGAGTTTATGCTTTTTTTTGATTTCTTGCCTTATGAACCTTTGGAATTTCCAGTGAGAGGAAAAAAGAGAGGCGGGGGCAGGAATCCTTGTTTATAGCTGCTATTAAATACGTGAACTTGTTTCCCCGAATTTAAACGTGACTATAAGTAGATAAAATGTACATGAATAGAGGAACGCCGCGCTTCAACACATGCTGTTATGGGAAAGTCGTCGACTTCGTGGTGATTAAAAACGACATTTCCAGTCTTTCCCTTGGGTTCTTTGTTTCTTAAAGGGGTCCAACTTGACATAAAACCCCCGCATGCCTTCCGAAAAGAAGCGTTCGGGACTCCTCCCCTCCAGAGGGACGAGCTGAACAACGCATGAAGATCCTAGATTTAATCTTTTAGATTTTTCAGGAACGTATGATGATGATGATGATCAGGTTCCTCATTTACAAAAATGATTTATGCATAAAATCAGGCTCCAAGACAGAGATTTCTGTAGACTGGAGAATTTAGTCGCTCAAGTCTAATTCATCGTAAAGACCTCCAGAGGAGGAGCGTAATAAATCCTGCCTTGTTATGTCTGTATGTCTGCAATTCTTTTATTCATGGAAGAAGAAGAAAAAAAAAGGCCAGGAAATGACTGATTTCTATTTGGCACTCATTATTACACCGTTCATCCAATTTAGTCACACTGTCTCGACACGGAAGTTGGCAGAAAATTGAGGTTAATCAGAAGAAATCTGGAGGCCAAAGGAGTGTGTACGATTTTATAGGAGGCATTCGTTCACTCCGTAAATCAATTACATCATTAGTACGTGTGTATGTTCGATGCCGATCGCCGACTGAGACGCACCGATGCGGGTTTGTTAAACCTTTAAACGTTGCTTCGATAATAATTAAAAAAAAAAAAAAAAGCCGAGCGAACGTGTGGCGTATTTCGTTTCTGTAGCATTGCGGCACCTGTGACGGCTTTGGAAAAATAAAGAAAAAGACGAGAAGAAAAAAAAAAGCGAACGTTCCACAAAGAAAGGCAACCGAGTGACAATTCATCCCGACTGACAATTTGCATCTCCCTCCGAGAGGATCAGTTGGATCTGATTGAATCCACTGAGGCTGAACATATTACAGCACACAGGGGCTAATAGAGGCCCGACCCTGAAATGGTAGCTTCACCACCAGGCCTGTGTCCTGAATCACCATGGGAAACCTCCCAGAAACACTTCGTAGCTCTTACACGTCATGGACGGAGCTCACAACTATTTGAGAATATTGAAATATTGGTGTCAGTGCAAGATATCACTCTGATTGGTCAGGAGGTGCTGGTGCAGTTTGTGTACGAGGAGCTTGGACACAGGGACTTGCACGGCAAGAAATCGATTCTTTATATCCAATAACGTAACATAAAAAACAGTAAAAAAAAATGTATCTAATAGCTGTGGGTTTTTTTTTTTTAAATTCTCGGTTCAGGTTTCTGACGTCATTCACGGGTTTTGTAACGTGACCTTATTATTATTATTATTATTATTATTATCTGTAGTAGTAGTAGTATTTTTGGAAGGAGTCTCCAGTATCAGAATCCTTTCGCAGTCAGAGGTAAAGCTGCTCCTCCCCCCTACCCACCCCCACCGCACCCCAAGCTTTTAAGTTGATGACTTTTTATTTTCAGGTTCCTCAGTAACAGGACAAGTTTTTTGTTTTTTGTTTTTTTTAATAGACTTCAAGCTAGACAGAAAAACACTGTTCTAACCAGTGACAGACTTTTGTTGACATTAAAACGTAACTATAAACGCAGTGTATTTGTCTTTTTCTAACTTATCGAACAACTATTCGTTGGATTTCTGTGAAATATGAAGGAAAGGAGAAGAACTGAAGGCAATTTTCAAATGACTGTAAATGATAACCCAGAAAGCAAAGGCAGAGCATGGAGTGGAGACATCTGTCTTCTCCAGCGAAGAAGAAATTCAAAAGTCAGTCCTCCCCGAAGAAAATCATGTTGACGTTCTTTTGGATCATGAAGGTTCCTGTTCTGGGGCATTTCCAAGCGCATGGACAAACACTGAACAGTGTGAATTCCTGTGCGTTGCTGCGAAATGAACTTCAACCTGCAATACGCAGCAAAAGAAGAGGAACGCTGTCCAAAACAGTCTCACTGCACCATGACAATGCACGTCCTCATACAGCAGCAGGGACAGTAGAGACATCTCCCACGTCCTCCTTCCAGCCCGGATCTGGTGCCGACCCATCATCAGATCTTCGGTCCCCTGAAGGAGGTGCTGCGCGGTCACAGATTCACCTCTGATGATGAAGTAAAGGAAGTGGGGCTCACCTGGCTTCAGGAGCAGAAGAAAAACATCTTCTCTGCAGGAATCCAGGAGCTCGATGAACGATACGACAAACGCGTCGTCTCGCACGGGGACTGTGTTTATAAGTAGTGTGTTCAGGTTCTCACAGTTACTTCTGTTCAAGCCGTTACATGGATTTTGCCTTTACTTTTCGATTCTCTCTTGTAAAAATGAAACCAAACGCTATAGGATGTGCTTTACCTGCCTTTACAGAAGTAAGAACTCTGTTTCTTGTTGGGCTGCATCACACTACTATATTATTCATTCACTTTTTTCGCCGACAATACCATGTAGTGTCACTGCAAATGCCATGCGTCTTCGGAAAAACAAACACAAAAAACCTCACCGATCCTTGATCCCCATTTAAAGGCGACCTTATAGCTGTATTATTGTTCGAATGTCAGAGGAAAGGAAATTCTAGCGCTACTCCTGCTGATTTTGGGGCACAAAAAATGTTTGGAGAACATCCCTGCCTCAATCAAAGGGCTTAAACCTGACTGGTTACAGATATTTCTGTATTTCAGAAGTCTGAAGCACTGCAGAAAATGCTGTCATTCCACATTAGGAAGCAGCTTCAAGGACATATTTGACTCCTCTGACTATGTCCCTTAAAATGGATTTACATCGTGTTAGAGTGAACTTAGTGGTGGGTGTGTGTGTGTGTGTGTGTGTGTGTGTGTTTAGAATGTCCTGTAGCATGACTTTGTTTTCTGTCAGTCTCGTAGCCTTTCATGTCCACGTGTAACCTCTATCTTGATATGAAAAAAACCCCCATGAATCATGCCTTTGTGGGAAAAAAGGACCAAACAAAAAGGAGAGGAAAATTGCTCAATTTTCCAAATTTTGCGTGCAAAAATAAACATCGTGCTTATGCTGTGAAATTAAATACAGTTTTCCAGGACATTAAAGCAGTAATTTGGGGAAATTGGGTTCCATCAAAAACTAGGCTTTTTGGTCGAATCGGTTGGTGGTCCAAAAAAAAAAAAAAAAAAAGTTAAAAAAAAATAATAATAAATAGAAATATTCTGTCGGTGGACATGTAACAGGATTTGTACTGCTCAAACCCTGAAGAGCAGATATCTTGAGAGCCTTTTCCTCCCTCTTCGCTCGTTCTTTCCCTTTCTCTCCATCTTTATCTCTGTGCTGCAGTTTATGCCCACAGCCAGTGCTGTTCGCTTGCTGAGACTGAGAAACATCCCCAATTAGAGCCAGATGGAAGAAGATGAAGCCACTGAAGGATAGAAATGAGGAAAAGGGAGTACAACTCAGAAAGAGAAAAAAAGTACAGGAGGCGGTCAGATTGAGAGAAATGAGAAAAAGAGAGTGGCTGGAAGATTGATATTGACTTTCCCCAGCTCTCCCTTCTTTTTCTCGCTCTCTGATCATACAAAACAGATTATTTTGAGTGACTTGAGCTTGTTCATTCATTCTGCCTGATATGAAAAAGAGGACGCTGATCAATACAGGGAACTAATCGAAACCAGCAATGGACCCTCGATCTACGAAGCTCTAGCCTCGATTAAGGAACAGGAAACTGCAGAACCTGGGCTCAGAACTGCAGGAATGCAAATAATAATAATAATAATAATAAAAGAAAACAAAAAATCAGATCATCAGTAGGAGATTCAGGAGAGTAGAGAATTGTTAAGTTTCTCGATGAAGTCAGATATTTTGGGGTAGTGAGTTTCCACATTAAGTTATTTATTACCGCATGAATGGCTCTGACGAGACTGAAAAGTGCAATTGAGGAACGGTGAAGTGGTGCCCCAAACACAGGCATTCACAATCCTCACGCCTAATATGGAAAAACGTGGAGAAGTGCATGAGGGAACGAGCAGGAACCAGACAAATGATCAGATTCGACCATGCTAGGGAGCGAGCAATGGAAAGTAAGAGCTCGCCAACGACTCTTTTTCAGCTTTCTCCCAGTGAGTGTGTGCTTTTCCGGGTTTTTTTGTTTAAAGTGTATTTACAATGCGCCCTTGGTGGAGTTCAGACATCCTGTGATATGAACTCATCCTGCGTTAGGTGTTTGATAAGCCCATGCGAGTGTCCCGAGCGAGGCAGCAGGGTATTGAGTAATCTAACTGCCCCGTGAAAGAACCCGTTGCGTCGTCAGCTGGTGGCAGGACGGATGCTCAGGTACCTGTTTCTGAGAGGATTCGTCTGCAATGTTGGTCTCTTTGACGATGGAGCAGTTTTTCCATGAGGTGTCAGCGATGGGTAGAGAGACCCTGATAACCTTTCAGCTGTTCTCCTCGCGCTCTGAAAGCGTGCGATTCCCACGTACCACATGGTGACACAGCTAGTTAGGATGCTCCCCGTTGTTCGTCTATGGACGGGTTTGAGGATGGGAGTCAGGAAGTTGCGTCTTCTCCGCCTACGCAGGAAATGAAGGTGCTGCTGGGATGTCTTAGCTAGGCAGGTGGCGTTGACAGTCGAGGAGAGGTCGTCTGGTATGTGAGCGTATTCGGTCTTTTATTAGATTTGTGTTCACACTTGTCCACTGGACAGGCACAATTCTTCTTTTTACAGGAGTTGCAAACAGGATGTGCAAACATCTAAATCTTTACACAGCATGCTTTCAGGACAAGACATTGACACAGCGGGGTATAAATTCCTAAGGTAACCTGAACCAAATACACAGAAAATAACAACACACAAGGTCGACAAACCGGTGAGAATACGGGACCATATCTGAAAGAAAAGTACACGAGAACGGGCGAACCTATGATTTCTGCTATTTATTTGTGTTTTGTGTGAACGTTTGTTAAATTCACACCGAGAGCAATATTAAATATAATACGCAGTTCACTGAGCCGCCAGTTTATGAGTTATATATTTATAGTACCTAATAAACTCGTAGCTCGGTGTGTTCCCTCGCGCCACTGATCTCTAAATATGTCTGCAGTCGAAGCGCAAAAAGAAACCCGCTTCTAGGCTTTTCTCATGAAGATCCTCTGCGACGATCAGGTCCAGACGGCACCGGGCAGCACCAGGCAGCACCGGGCAGCACCGGGCTCCGACTTCTAACCACAACACCAGTGGGAGCATGACGCCTCAGTTCACACCATAAACATCGCCAAACTGGGCTTCTGATACATCCTTCAAATCGCACGATACTTTATAAAACAAAGTGTTTTTTTTTTTTTTTTACGTTTATGTCATTTCAGGGAAATGAATGTGAGTACACCGACTGGATAAAGCGTGAAAAATGCGGAAAAACCCGATGCTGCAATGGGTTTATCGTGCAAACGAAAGCCTGTACGTATTGAAGACACGACTGCAGCATAATGTAGAAGAGCCAATCATGTTTTCATCTGCAAATGAGGGGAAAAGTACACGCGCTGTTTTGTGGAATATTTATTCTGTTTGGAGAGACTTCAAGTCATTTAATATTCAATATTAGAAAAGTTACTCATTTGTCTTGTTTTTTTTTTTTTCTTCTCTCCTTCCAAAGAACGCGTCAGAACACGGCGCTATGAAGGAAGTGCAATCTGTCTGAACTTACCTCGGTAATAAATAAAGTTTGGATCACGTGGGACTAAAAGACCGTTTCAGGAGGAAGAAAGTTGGAAGTTTCCATTGCGTATAGCTTGTAGAGAGGAACTTTGTGAAAGAGGGGGAAAGCGCGAGCGAGCTCATTGTGGATTTCAGGACGAACAGTTCTTCTCACATTCGATATTCTTCCGTTGTACATTATGTATCTAAGAGTGGTGAGGATTACTCGAGGGCTTAACAGAGGCTTTCTGGCAGCACTGTGGCTTCCTTATCTTTTATTCGTAAAGTTTTTTAGCACTACTAATAAACTGTTACTTCTAGTACAAACCCATGGTATTTGGATGTTAATAAAAATGAAAAAGAAAAAAAAAAAAGCCCGCAAGCTCCCATAACTACCAGTGAGTGTATGTGTGTGTGTGTGTGTGAGAGAGAGAGAGAGAGAGAGAGAGAGAGCGAGCAAGAAAGAGAGAGAGAGTTATAGAGCTGTACCGTGCTGAGAGAAGGCCAGGAGGGAGTCGTGTAACTGACGTGATCTTGAACCACCCTGTTAGATTGCTGTGTAGTGAGATGGGTCCTCACAACACTCACACACACACATACTACCGGATACACTTCTCTATCAATCTCCACTGAACCCTACAAGACAGAGTCAGGGGGAATGGCAGCAGTGAAGCGGAACGCAGGTCGGACCTACAGCTGAGCGGTTCAGGGTTCCAGGTTGTGCTCGAGAACCCAGTAGAAGCTCTCGGCAGTGCTGGGATTTGAACTCGCATCGTTCTGGTTGTTAGCACAATAAGTTCAGCCACTGAGGATGATGTAGGGCCTCACAGCTCACACTGGTCATGTAGTAGCGTCTCCCTCGGTATCAGTGACAATAACCAATTTATATAATGTCACGTTATCTTTCGTGTGCTATAAAAAGTTATAATATGGTTCGCAGACGTTCCTCGACATTAAATGTAACTATAAACGGACAAAAAGCACCTCTCGGACCTCTTTAATAAATACACAATGTTGCTGTGGGCAAATTGCTAAGGTATAAGGGGAACTAGAGGAACATTTCTGAAAAATACAAAGTGTGCTTGCTCAAACGTTGCCAGCCCCAGCAAACACACTAATAACACTCAAAGTCCTAGAGAGCGCAGGTTTTAATAATAAATTTATTCGGGAATAACGAACAAACGACAAGGAATGACGTAACCGTTTGAACAAGCCAGTGATCATGCCCGGATCGGCACGGACATCTCAGAGCCGGAACCGTGTCTCTAGATCGAAAGCCCTGGGGGGGGGTGGGGGTGAACAGAATAATAAATATAAGAATAAGAATAAAACTTCAGAAGAACGGTAGTGTGCCTGCAGAGCAAGCACACTAATAAAACACTGATGTTGGAAAATATTGGAATATTGGAAAATAGGCGACTTCAGGGTGGTAAGAGTAACTCGCTTTGCATCATACATCCATCATTGATAATTCTCCTATCATAACCCACCTTTAGGTGTTTTATTCCTTATACAGCGGTTCATGTGGTTCACGAACACAATCCGTTCCAGGAAAGTGGTTGAAAACCAATTTGTATGCACGCCAAAGCAATTTTTCCCATAAGAAAGCATTGAAATGCAATTAATTCGTTCACAAGCCTACCAAATCAAACTTTTTGTTCGTTCATTTTCTGGTTTTTACAGTAAAAACTTTAAAGAAACGGGTTACGTTCCGAAACTTTCCGTGAAAGACGAAAACCCGCGATACACGGACGCCATCCTCAAATGCTTTTTTGTTTTTAAAATACTTTAAGCCCTAAATGATCCTCCCGTACTCTTTAAACACTTTCTAGACACAATTAAACACATAAAGAACACATTTGTGAACATATAGCGAGGTGAATTTTGCGTAGAATTCATAGAAACATCACCAGTACTGCTACGGGTGAAGAACTAGGATGTTGGTGAATGCTGGATGCTCCTTGCTGGTTGCGTGCGCGTCGTGGCCAGCAGCCAATCACAACCAAGGTTAAATGAATCGGGCATTCCGATTGGCCTAAATAAAATCTGCGAATAGCGGGGGCGCAAAATGTGCACCACGATATAGCAGGGTATTCCTGTGGTATAAAAAATGCCTTAATAATAAAAGAAACATATTATCTAAAGTAGAAAACACATACAGTAGTGTAGTGTAGTAGGAGTTCAGGTGTGAAGGAATGGAAAAGAGGGGGTTGGGGGGCTACTGTTGGTGCTTTAAGGCTATAAAGCCCTGAGAGTGCGTCTGAACACCGCTAATGGCTGCTAGAGAGCGATACGTACGCATTGTCTCAGTGTGTGGGGGCTTGGGTTGACGTAGCGCTAGGATGGCGTCGCTCAAGGAATCTGTTCATCAAACAAATTTGATACCTGAACCAATATAGTTTTTGACGAAATTTTTGGATGTGAACCCAAATTGTCCGTCGGCCACAGCGTTCGTGAACCGCAGGCACCACTGTATATTTATTACAATTAACTAGTTACAAGGCAACGATTCACAATTTGTGTTCTTTATCATACTGCTTGCTGGTTAGCATGAGCAAAGTTGAATATGAAAAGAGAAGAACCTGGGAACAGAGATGTCTACACCAAAAAGGTTTGGGCAAAATACTACAATAAACCTTGGGGCTGCAGAGATTATCCATAAAATAGCTGGACACTGGAGTAACCGCCGCATCCAGTTATGACACACAGATCTAAATAAGTCCATGGTCTTCATTTGACAGCCAGGTAAAGGTGACACTTGTGGGATGTTCTGGGTTAAGACACACACCCACACCCACGTACATACACATCACAAACAAACTACATCTCTCTGCTCTACACTGACTTGTTGCTGTCAACGAGTGCAATCTGACAGCACTGCACTTACCTCCATTTCCACATGACTACAAAACACAAAACACACTCCGATTCGGGATGCCTCATGCCGGGTTTGACCCCCGTTTCAAATCCACGTCATTCCGGCGCCGTACAACATCCTACGGGGGAAAGATCGGCTGTCTGATTTCTTGTCGTTCTTTCTACGTTTTGCTATGTGAAAGCCTTCCTTTTTTTTTCTCAGAGCCTGAGAGAGAAAAGCAAGGAACCCTCATTATGGGTTGTAGGAGGACATTTTAGATAGACAGACAGAAAAAGAGCCAGAGAGAGAGAGAATGAAAGGGAGACAGCATGCTTTCAGTTCTCTGATTAGAGATAAAGCTGTGCGCTCTCTCTATTGTCCTATTGCTTTATGGCTCCACTATTGTGTATTGTTGTATGTTGTGTAGAATAGACAGGTCATTACTTTGTGTCCTGAACCCAAGTATAGATGTTCATGCACCCAACTCAACTCTAGCCTCATGATAGAATCTTTTCACCCACATGGTGCTGGTTCTGATTCTAGGGATGGTAGATAATTTTGACTCATTCTCCACTTCGGCAACTGGCGCCAAGACCTCGGGACATCAAGGACGTAGAGGAAGCATCCTTTTATTATTTCCATAATTGCGTACCGTGGCGTCGCGGGTACTATTGTGAACTCACAGCTCGTGGGTCCCTGGTTTGATCCTGAACTTGGGTTACAGTGTTCTGTTTCATCACATGGTACCCCTGGAGTTTCCTCTGGTTTCTCTGGGTTTTCCTCCCAACTTCAAAAACACAGCAGTAGGTCTATATGCTAAGTAACCCTTCGTAGTGTCCTGGTTCCCATGGTACGCTCTGGATCCTTTACGATGACCAAGCTAAAGTGTTTTCTGTGTGTTCCACCGCTCCCCAACTTACGGACAAGTTACGTTCCGGAAGGCTATTCGCATACTGAATAGTTCATAAGTCATAATTTTGCCATTTTCCTATCGTTATGATCTGTATTATTGTTATCCTTAGTATTCTTTTTATTCTTATTGTTATCTGTAACATTATTATCGCTCTCGGTGTGGGTTAGGGCAAAACGTTGCACTATGCAGAAGGCACGCAAATCAAAATTCGGACTTGTGGAAGTATCGCAGACATGATTTTAACTTGCGCCGCAGTCTGCTCGTACGTCCGAATGTTCGTAAGTCGGATGATTGTAAGTAGGGTAGTGTCTGTATTGTGTATTGTGTGCCAGTGTTTTGGTGTGTACTGGTATTCTCCCATCCGCTGGACGCAGGTGCTCCCCTAGTTACGATGGCCCGACTTACAATTTTGATGACGATTGCGAGACGTAAAATATTTAGAAACTATTTAAGATTTCCGGGCAGGCCAGCGTAACAGTGTATGACATACGATACGCTCGGACGACGCCCGGAAGGACGCAGATGACACCTGGATGTACACGGACGACGCCCATATGTACCCATCACCTGCCTTCTCTCACGGAGTTAACTTGTGTATCGGTGTACTGTACAGTGCATTACCACATGTTTGTTTGAGTGCTTCAAGAGCTAATTTTAATTCAAAAGCATGTCTTCTAAGCGTCCAGCATGTCATTTCCTACAGGAAAAGACTCCTGGGTAGGCTAGGCTAAGCTACCTAAGCTAGGCTAAGCAGTGGTTCGACATACGATATTTTCCACTTATGATGGCTCTAGCGGAACGCATTTCCATCGTAACTTAGGGACTACCTGTACAGGGGACTACCTGTATACCTGTATAAAGTGAAGGAAAGGACAAGACCAAGGGGGGTTGGGGGGCTGCTGTTTGAACTTTATGGCTATGAAGCGCTGAGAGCGCGTCTGAACACCGCTAACGGCTGCTAGAGACCGATACGTACGCATGGTCTCAGTGCGTGGGGGCTTGGGATGACGTAGCGTTAGGATGGTGTCAGTCAAGGTAACTGTTCGTTGACCAATGCATTTTATTGACAAAAATGTGAATTATCTGTCTGATCTGTTGATCTCATACGAAACACCAAAAGGTTTCCCAACACAAAAACATGCATGACATTATTTCATGACATCTCCATTGGTGTAAAGGTCTTTTCACCCGCAGCTCAAAGAAACACCTACAAAAAAGCAACTATATATCTATAAAGGCATCGATGTACTGCCATCGTTATGGCTCTAATGCTTTGTTGTATTTCACAGGACAACTACAACATCAAGCTGTCGCCAGCAATGTAGAGCTTGGCAGCACTCACGTTTTGTTTTTTTTTAAAACACCCCCTGTCCCCCTCCCTCCAACCGATGTTCTTTATTGCCATGTAGTAGATCGTGAAACGCACATAAACAAGATCTGTGCTGTGTGGTCGGCATGGTGCATCGTAAATTACGCCGCAGCGCTGTCACACCTCAGGCAATCGGAGACACAATGCCTCATAAGCCAAGTGTCATTCAAATCATGTGGCAGGAACATAGATTTGTGCATTGCTCTGCTTCTTCTTCTTCTACTTCTTCTTCTTCTTCTTCTTCTTCTTCAGGAATGTGCACTATAGAGTATGTATACATGTCTGGGTCTGGACAGTAGGGACTTTGAGGTTAATCAGCTATCAGTGGGATTCATCTGCCCATCGTGTGAATCATTAGCGTTTAGAGTCTGCTGACCTCTGCGAGTTTAGACTGATGTGAGTCACCGCATGGAGTAATATCTGAGGTACCTGAAACACAGTGGCTTGGTGTGTGAGTGAACGAGAACAATCGAAAGTAAACAGTCATCATTTGGACATTGTTTGACGCCATCGGTGCTAAAAGACTCATCATTTACAGGCTGAGTTGTGCTGTGATGGAAACATCTGAAACAAGGATAATCAGATAATGGAAATGTTAAGAGCTGTTTCAGGAGCGTCCATTTTGCACTCGTTGCTTCCTGTTTTCTGGCTGCACTTTCTAATTGCTTGGTCCAGGTTTCCATTTCCAATTTCCTGTTTCTCCTGCTTCACCTCTGCCCAACTGCTATCCCTGATCACTGTTTCCATTTGTCCCTTGTCAAAAGTCTTGTTTTTTTTTCTTGCCTATTAATCAATATGTTTCCCATTCTTCATTAGTGTGCGTTCTGTCCAAAGATGTGCGTGTTAATCTGTGACTTTGCCTTCTACTTTTCTCGTTCCTGATTAGCCCGAGGTCAGGGGGAATCTCGACCAAAGAGACCATGCCCTTGCATGACCCTGTCTGGCTCTTAATGTTCAACGGGTATGTACGCACAGCCTAAAACACCTGGACTGTTTTAGCTACAGTAGGCTCTTCCTTTGCTCTTTTTTTTAAATTTTTTGTAGAATCGAGTGTTCCATCTTCTCATCTCTGACTTGATCCCGGCTTTAAACTCTCTTTGGATTCAGCTGAAGCAATAGACACCACATAATCTCATCTCAAGCACTGAACCCAGGTGATAACACCTAAAATGCTATATAGGCTTCCTTCCGCTCTCCATGCTCTCTCTGTTTGTGCACTCTTCATGCTTTTCTCTCCGTCTGTGCTCTAGTCATATTTTCTTTCACCATCGCTGGCTTTATTCCTGGTCCGCTATATTCCTGTTTTTGCCCTTCTGAATTTTTCTTTCTCTGGCTCGTAAGGACAGAGAGGATTCTGGCTGTAATTAAGAGGACTACTAGTTTCACAGGTTTAGACTACCTGTCTCAACTTAGATGGCTCACTGAATCATGAGTTCAAAGCCCAACGCCGCCAAGCTGCCACTATTGGGCGCTAGAGCATGGCTCTTAACTGCCAACTGGTGAGTTGCATCTGCTATATGGAATTAAATGTCATTCTAAGGTTCAGCCAAAAAAAAAAAAAAGGGTAGAACAAATAATCAGAACAAATCTTTGGAAATTCTGAGGCCACGAAAATCAAAACACAGGTAAAATGTCCACACTTTTGCAAAGAATTGCTGAGAAGATGAACGACAAGTAAACGGTAATGGTTTGTGGATGTGACCGATCAAATCCCCATGTCAGGCAAGTGGCTCCTGAAGCAGAAAAACCCTCAGGGGTCTGGGAGTAAGGCAGACAAACGGATCACTGTGGGATCTACTAATAAGCTATGGATCAAGAATGTCATGGGGGTTGACCTGCAAGTGATCCTATAAGTCTTATCTCTTGCACTGTACAAGGAAATCCATGTACTTTGAGTGGAAGGGGTAGTTGTTGCCACTTTCCCAGAGTCCTAAGAAATGTGCTTATCTTTATCAACATCATTTTTTTTTTTATCCAAGGGGATAAAAACCTCACAATATGGGGTTTTGTTAGGTGACTGTGGCCCTGCGACAACTTGGCCTTGATGCACTGACCTCAAGAATGTATAACAGGAAGCGCTCGGGATGTTTCAAAGATGGTACGTGAGCAATGACTATAAGTGGCTTTGCCCAATGTAAATAAATTAGGCTTATTGTTGAGAAGTGAGCCAAAAATGATAATGAACCAGCAATGGAAGATTGAGAACCTCAGGGATCTTTGTTACTCTCTAAGGGGCAAGGGATTTTTGGCCATTTTGCAAGTATACTATACCTTTTTTTTCCTCATCTGGATGCCTTGTGTAATGAGTACTTACTAAAGGGATGGTATGGATCTGTGGAATGATCTATTCTCCAGGTTGACATCCAGACTATTCAGTCCAGGGGGCACCTGCCTACCTGAGACACCTGAGAAACCTGGTCGTTCTCAGATTCTGACCTGAAAAGTTATGTAATATTTTAGGCTTTTTTTTTGGGAATGTAAGCTTTCAGGGGCTCAGATGTTATCTAGTCATGATTTTTTTTAAAACAAGGTGGATACCTTAAGATTGTACTATATGTTCTCTGTCAGCACAATTCTCACAAAAAAACAGAGAGCTCTACCCCTATATGATTATCCCTCTACACCGCCTGCACTTTCCTTCTCGTACAACATTGACAAACGCCTGTAAGATTGACGGTGCACTGATGATACCAAAAGGCATCGCTAAATATTCATACTAGAATGACAGACTGAAAAAAACAAAAAAAACAAGTGGCATTGAGCAGCGTCCATGCAACTCATCCATCTTAAGAGTATTATAATCAAATGCCTTTTAATTCGGCTGAAAAATTCCCATGAAACCAAATGCTAAATGGGATTTTTTTTCCCCCTGAATTTGTTTGACTTGCTCATATATTTACCCGTATATCTTGGCAGGGTAACACTGGACATCTGCCCTTGCAGCAGTGCTTTATAT
>JAQLOM010024239.1:0-18293 GCA_030068315.1 Chrysichthys thysi
TCCCGGCGGCCCGGTCGTGAACGTCGCCCCCGGAAACGGCGCGGTGAGCGTGACAATTCCGCTGACGATCACGCTCAGCCTGGGCGAACCGGCCGGTGGCGGATCGGCATCGGCTGTGGCCGTCGCCACAGAATCGGTATCGGCGGCTCCCATCGAGGAAGGGCTGGTCGAAGTCTGGCATGATGGCGACTATTCCGAACGCGACGGCTATCAGGAGGACTTCCTGCCCGGTGCGGTCGTGCCGATGCCGAAGCCGCGTGACCCCGGCGTGCTCGCGCCGCTGCTCGATGGCGGCGACACGCTGCATTATGGCCATTTTTCGATCAAGATGCATGCCCAGCGCCGCCTGGCGCTGCTCACCGCATCGAACGTGACGGCCGAGCCAAGGCTCAAGCGGCCGGAGCCGGGCTACGACTATTCACGCAAGGCGCTGGCTGACCTCGGGCCCAACGACCAGGAGAAATGGTTCCCCGATCCGCGGCTTGCGGCCGAGTATCAGCTGTCGGACAAATTCTATACCAAGGACAGGGGCGCCTTCGACAAGGGGCACATCGTCCGCCGCGACGATATCTCCTACGGCCGCAGCTATGCCGAGCTGCGCCGGGCCAATGGCGATACCTACCATATCACCAACTGCTCGCCCCAGATCGCTCAGTTCAACCAGTCGCAACGCGGCAAGGACAATTGGGGCGATCTCGAGAATCTGGTTCTCGGCGAGGCGGCCAGCGAACGCTATTGCCTGTTCGCGGGTCCGATCCTCGATCCTTCGGACGAGATTTTCACCGGCAAGGGCGATGACGGCTCGGTCCTGCGCCTGCGTATCCCCGGGGCTTTCTGGAAGGTGGTGGTGGCCAAGGTCGCCGATGGCGTCGCGGCCTATGCATTCGTGCTCGATCAGGATCTCTCCAATGTCGAGCTTGAATTCACGGTCCCGGACAATTTCCGGCGGCGAATGACGTCGATCCGCGAACTGGAGCGCCGCACCGGAATCGAGTTTCCGCAGGTCGTCCGCGACAATGACCAGTTCGAGGACGACCGAGGGGCCGATATCGCCTTCCGCGCCGGCGTCGAACGCGTCGCGGTGCTCGATGCGCCGGAGGACGCGGATCCGACCCCCAATGGCGGCGACGACGAGGAAGCTGCGGCCGAGACCGGCGCGCTGGCATATGAAGTCGCCGACACCGAGGCGCCGAACGACTATCGACTGGCTGAAGCACTGAAGGGGCTGCGCGCGCAGATCAATGTTCTGGCGCCCAAGCGCGGCAAGCTCTCCGACGGCTGGATCGGTGACGCCGCGCACCGGAGTCGAAGTTCGGATCACAATCCCTGGGTGCGCGACGGCGCCATGGGCGTGGTGACGGCGATCGACATCACCCATGATCCGGCCAATGGCTGCGATGCGGGCAAGCTCGCGGAGAAGCTGCGCGCCGGCATGGACAAGCGGATCAAGTACATCATCTGGAACAAGCGTATCGCCAATCGCGCGCCGATCGGCGGGGCCGCAGCCTGGGCGTGGCGACCGTACACCGGCAAGAATCCGCACAACAAGCATGTGCATATTTCGGTCCGTCCGGAAAAGGAGTTCTACGACCTCAAGGGCCCGTGGAGCTTGTGAGCCTCGCAGGATCGACTCCGGCAGGAATCCATTTCTCTTTCGTGGGAGAGCGGCATGGGACTCTTCGATTTCCTGGGAAGCCTGATCGGCAAGGAAGCGAAGATGCGGGCGCGGGTGCCGGTGACGAGGGCCCGTGATCTCACCGGCCAGACCGGCGTCAACGCGCAGGCCGAACAGCATTATGTTCAGCTCATCCTGGGCGAGATGTTCCTCAGGAGGAGCGGGGAATGGTTCACCAAGCGCTACCCGCTGGTCTATTCGCTGATCGCACTGCATTATGGCGACCAGCCCAAGCTCGAATTCGCCAACGTCTCCGGCAAGAACCGGTTCGAGATCAAGCAGGCCGATCTCGACCATTCGATCCTGCGCAACTATCCCCTGACGCCCCTCCTGCCCTTTCGGGGCGGGGCAGTGGAGATCGATCTCGGCCTCGTGTCGATGCAGGCCAGCAATCTGATCGAATCCTTCGCCAAGACGATCAGCGACGTCGCGGGTACGCTCAAGCTGGCGCAGGTTGCCGAGATCGCGAATATCTCTTCCGCGATCGCGGGGGGCGTGCAGTCGCTTCTCGCCGCGGGCGAGAGCAAGACGATGCTTTCCGTCCATGACATGATGCTCGGCGGAACCGGCGGCGCCGGAACGGTCAAGTCGGGCTTCATCCTGCTGTCGAGCCTCGAGGAAGGCGAATATGCCGGCAAGCAGGTCTGGATTACCGCCGACGGCGTTCGTGTGGGCCCCGATGCCGCGCATCTCGCGGCGCTTGCTTCGCAGGACTATATCCTCCTGCAGGTACGCGTCACCACCACGCGCGACGACTGGCAGTCGTTGAGTGCGATCGGCAAGCCGCTGGACGGCGCGATCGAGGCCAAGCTCAAGGGGCAGGCAGCAGAGGCCCAGGCCCTGCTCGTCCAGGCCAAGATGGCCGCCTATCGCAGCGCCGATCTCACGCGGATCGATGCCGCGCGCGTCATCGCGGCCATCGACAAATATTTCAAGGATACCGCCGCGATCGAAAGCGTGGTGGCAGCGTCGGGGCAGGAAATCGTGGGCGGGAAAGCGGCCGCCGACACTGATGATGACCTGCCGCGCAACACGCACCTGCTGCCGGCGATGCAATTGCTCGGCAGCGATCGCGTGCCGGCGCTCGACAAGATCGACCTGTTCGCAAGCTGACAGGATCGGGAAGGGTTTTCGATTTCCTTAGCGCGGCAAAGCCGGGAGGACGAGAAGAGTGGCGGGAATTCTCAAGCCGGAGGAGATCGATGAAATCATCGATTTCGCATTGGACAGGCCGATATCCCGCGATCTGCGAGTGCGCTCGATCCCGATCATGGTCCTTCAGAGGATACGCAATGGGGACGATGATTTCGAGCAGCTTACTTTCGATGTCGATGCACTGAACATCTACAAGACCTTCGTCGACGGGATCCTTCCGATCGAGCGGTGGCTCCGCAACAGCGCCAGGGCAAGCCGGCCGGAGCAGGAAGCCGTCGACTTCTATACCAGATGGGCCCAGATCGCGCTGGAGCGTGCCGAGCTTTCGCCGGTAGCGCCCTCGCCCAGGGCCGATGCCGCCGCCGCTGCGAACAGTCTCGGCAACGTCGTCCCGCAAAAGGTCCTCTGGACGAGCGACCTGCTGCCGATCTCGTTCCTCAACGGCGCCGCGCGGACCGCCGCCTCGGTCGCGCGGATCACCGTCACGCGCTACGAGGGCGACGTGCCGAAGATCTCGCCCGCTTCCGGTCAGCCGATCCGCTATTTCGGCACCGGCTGGCTGATCGGCAAAGGGTACATCATCACCAATCACCACGTCGTGAATGCGCGCAGTCCGGGCGAGGCAAACGCCAGCATGGACGAGCTGAACCGGCAGGCCATGTCGCTCGAGTTCCAGTTCGATTACGACGATGCCAACAGGCAGACAGTGACGGCCCGCTGCGCCAGGCTATGCATATCGGACCCGGCGCTGGACTTTGCGATCATCGAATTGCCGCCGCCCGAGGGAGACTTTGCCCGCCCGCCGCTGCCGCTGTCGCTCGCGCCGATCGTCATCGATCAGGAAGACAGCTATTTCCCGGTCAATATCATTCAGCACCCCGGTGGAAATCCCAAGCAGATCGCGATCCGCAACAATCTGGCGGTTCGGCTGGACGGGGCAAACCTGTCCTATTTCACGGATACCCAGGCCGGTTCCTCGGGCTCGCCGGTATGCAATGATAGCTGGGCGGTGATCGCGCTGCACAAGGCGGCGGTGCAGCAGAAGACCAATTTCACCTTTCAGGGGCAGGATACGCCCTGGATCAATATCGGCACCCCGATATCGATGATCGTCGAACGGCTGAAGGGCCTGCCGAACTCGACGCTCTGGCGCGACATTGCCGCCGACATCCAGGCTTGATCGGCGCGATGGCAATCATCCTCCCGGAAAGGCCGGCACTCCGTTTCGACGGAGAAGCGTTGAAGCGCTCCCCGGCGCCGCTGCCGATGCTGAAGGAAGCCGCCTCCGTCCTCCGCGCCGCGCGCGGGATCGGGCGGGTGGAGGTGGAAGGCGGGGTTCTGCCCTGGGTGGGTACGGCGTTCCTGGTCGCCCCGCGCCTCGCGCTGACGGCGCCGCACGTCGCCAGCGCGCTGGCCGAGCGCGTTGCCCCGGCAAGCGAGGGGGCGTGCTGGATCAATTTCGCCAACAGTCCCGGCACCGAGGCGTCCGACCGGATCAGGATCGAAGCGGTCGAACTGGTGCACCCCTATTGGTGCTTCAGCTTCCTGAAGCTCGCGGAGGATGCACCGGCCGGTGCGATACTGGAACTGGCGCCGCCGCAGGACCCGAAGGTGCTTGCGGGACGCGCGATCGCAGTGATCGGCTATTCGAGTTTCGACCAGCGCAACGACACGAAGGTCCAGGAAGCGATCTTCGGCGATGTCTATGACGAGAAGAGGATATCGCCGGGGCTGATCCTCGGCCTGGATCGTCGCGGGACGGAAGATCCGCCGATGCTGAAGCACGACGCTTCGACGCTGGGCGGGGCCAGCGGGGCGCCGCTGATCGACGTCGCGACCGGACAGGTGCTCGGCATCCATTATGGCGGGCAGTATCTGCTCGGAAACTATGCCGCCCGCGCCTGGGAAGCGCGTCGTGACCCGCAATGGGCCGGCATCTGGTCGGGCGAGATGAAGCCGGCCGCGCCGGTCGCGGCCAGGAAGCCCAAGCAGCGCCGGCGCGAGATTTTCGAATTGGAGGATCTCAACGCGATCAACGACTGGCTCGGGGAAGCGCGCATCGCCGACGAAGCGAGCCTGGCGACGCTGTTCGTCGGCCTGTCGCCGGAATTTGTCGGCCGATTGCCGGGAGCCGGCAACATCGCCGACCGGCTGTTCCTGGCGCTCGGCTATCTCAACGACTCCGGTCTGAAGTTCGGCGAGAAGCCGCCGTTGCTATATGTTCTGATGAATGCCCGCCGCCATCGCCGGTTCGAGCCGGAGGCACTGGCCGAGATGGACCGCTATCTCGAAAAGCTGAAGGCGCTGCCATGAGCTATTCCTTTGATGTCTATATGTGCTTCGGCCGCGGCCTGGCTTCGGGTACGGATGGCCAGTCATGCGATTTGACTCGTTGGTCAGAAAAGCTGATCGCCACGCTCTACGAATGCCTCAATCCACCTGATTTCCCCGGGAACGTGCTGGGCAAGATCAGCTTCCATCCCCATTCGGGCGCCAGCCCCATGCTGACGGACAGCGACCGCAAGGCAGTGCGGGAGTCGGCGCTGCTGGTGGTGCTGATGTCGCCGAACCTCGTGGCGGACGATGCGCGCCGCGAAGAGATCAGGCTGTTCCTGGAGCAGGCCGCAAGGGACGGCCGCACCATCACCCACACCGTGCTGGCGACGATCCTGCCCGCGCAGTTCGATGCGGCCACGTTCCCCGAGCTGGACTCGCTCCTCGACAATGGTCGCCGTCCGGCGAACAGCGAAGGTTTTTTCGACGTGGAGAACGGTCTGCCGGTAGAAGCCGGGCTGGCCGAAATGCCGGTCGGCTTCGCGCGGCTTCTGCCTCCGATGCAGAGCCTGGCGGGCGAGATCCGCACAAAGCTGGAAAGCCTCAAGGGCCAGGCAAGGGCCCGCCGCCCGGCGTCCCCGGCGTTCGCCGGGCCTGCCGAGGTGTTGATGACCGTGCCACAGTTCGCCGCGGCGCCGTCCCGGGAGCCGGAGGCCGGGGCGGAATCTGCATCGGCCGCGGACTGTCCGGACGAAGGCCTGCAGCCGGTCTATCTTCAATCGGCCTCTGATCCGGATCGATGGAACCTCACGCGCGATGGCCTGAGGAAGATCGTGTTCATCAACCCGGCCGTCATGAGCGATACCACGCCGAAGCTGGCGCTGTTACGCCAGCGCGATGAGGAGCGGCGCGTCTTTCTGACCACGTGCGACGGGCTCGTCCTCGTCCGCGCCAGGGAGAATGATCGAACCGATCTCCATGTCGCCGTTGCGCTCAGCGATTTCCGGCTGTTGCGCAAGGAGGGCTTTGACGAACTGCCTTGGGTATTGGTGGACTGGGTCGAGGACGACGGACCGGTGCTCCAGACCCAGGCGATCGACCTTCCGCGTGTGTGTGTGCCACGCGATCGCAATTGGCCGAGCAGCGTCAAGCAAGCATTGAGGTTCGCATGAACGCCCCGGCCTCGCTGCACGCGTTCATCGACAAGCCGGAGCGGCCCTATCCGGGCTTGCGGCCGTTCCGCTCGGACGAATGGAGCATCTTTTGCGGACGCGAGCAGGCGGCGCGCGAAGTGCTCTATTTGCTCGGCGACCATAATGTCGTGCTCGTCCATGGCGGATCGGGCTGCGGCAAATCGTCGCTGATTGCCGCCGGCGTGCTGCCGATGCTGCGCCGGGAGATGCAACTGGCGGACCGCCGGATGGCCGAGAAGACGATCCGGCCCAGCCAGGGCCCGCTCGATGCCCTGGCCGCAGCGCTGGCCGAGCAGCTGGGCTTTCCGCCCCGGCGCGAGGAGGCGCGGGCCAGGAACAGGGGGAAGCGCAAGGCCAAATCTGGCGTGGAGCAGAAGGCGGAGCCCAGTGCCAGCGTGGCGACGGCGGCGGCGGCCTGGACGACGGCATTGCTGTTCGACGACGACATGGCCGGGCTGGTGGAACAGGCGATCGTCGCCAGCGATTTGCAGCTCTTCTGCCTGGTCGTCGATCAGTTCGAGGAGATATTCGCCTGGGCGCGCGAGCGGCGTCCGTCCGACGTCGAGGTGCTAACGCGCTTCCTGGCCAACATCGCTTGCGCCAAGCGCAGCGACCGCTTCTTCGTCATGGTCACGATGCGCTCGGACTTTTTCAGCCAATGCGCCCTGTTTCCGGCATTGGGCGAAGTCATCAACCGCTGTCAGTATTTCGTCCCCAGCCTGGATCCCGACGATATCGAGCGGGCGATCCGCGAGCCGGCGCGCATGTTCGGGGGGACGGTGGGGGATAGGCTCGTGACGCGCCTGCTCACCGAGGCATCGACCATGATCGATGCCCTGCCGATATTGCAGCACGCACTGATGCGCATGGCCGAGCCGAAGCGCATTGCCGCGCAGGGCGCGCCGTGGCGCATCGGCCTGAGCGACTATAACGACGTCAAGACCGAAAGGGCGCCGGAAAATGCCCAGGGCAGCGGAACCGGCGGCACGAGCCTTCCCGATCAGAACGCGCTCTCGGTTCATGCCGAAGAGCTTCGCCGCGAATGCATCGAGAAGCTGGGGCCGGAGGCGGGGCCGACGATCGCCGCCATTTTTCGCGCGCTGCTGGATGTGGACAGCGCCGGGCGCGTCGTTCGCCGGCCCACGACGCTGGCGACGCTGGAAGCACTGGCCGGGCCGAATGCCGCGCTGGTCGAGCCCATCGTCAGGCTCTATGCAGAGGAAAGCGACAATCTCCTCGTCCCGAGCATCGATCCGCTGACGAACGCGATCAGGCTGGTCGATATCAGCCACGAAGCTCTGCTGCGCAACTGGTGGCGCATGACCAAGGGGGCGGGCGGCATCGGCCCAGGCTGGATCCAGTGCGAGAGCGACGACGCGTTGACCTGGCGGATGCTTGCCCGCACCGCGGCGCAGGACGAGGTTCGCATCGACCAGGCGATGCTCCAGCAGATCAGGACTGCCTATGAGCATTTCTTCACGATACCCGAAACCGCGCGTCGCTATCTTCTGAAAGCCACCGGTCAGGCCAGGGTAGAAGACGAGCCCGAATGGCTGGCCGTCGTCGCGCTGATCCGGCGAAGCAGACGGGCATTGCTGCGGAGCCGATTGCTCTACGGCGCCCTGATTGCGGCAGTCGGCCTTGTCGTCCCGCTCTTGGGGGGCGAGAGAATGAGCTCGATGGCCAAGGAAATTGCCTCAATGACCAAAGAAATTTCCTTAATGGAAGAAGAAGATAGAAATAGAGATAAACTGGATAAAAGTAAAATTGCAAAAGATAATCGTTTGGAAGAGCGGGTCAGGGCATTGATCGGTAATCTTCAGGAAGAGGATGGCGGAAGCTACAAGCCGCTCACTGACGCACAGGTCGCAGCGATCCAGCAAGTGAGTGAATCGACGAGCCAGATCGTTGCCCGGGGCAATGCGATCTATATGTGGATAGGTGACAAGGACGTCACCAACCTTGCCGATATGAGGACCGGGGCGACCGTGCTTCCGGACGCGATCCGGCCCGATACGCAATATCGCGTCAAGGAGAATGTCGCGCTCCGATCGGCAATGCCGACACCGCCCAACCAGTCCGGGCAGTGGATCGGCGCGGTGAGGAAGGGCGGCACGGTTCGGACCCTCGGCGCGAATGCCGGATGGCAACCACGGCTTTGGCAACAAAGTCAGCAATATTGGTTGCCGGTGCGCCCGGAGGAGCGGCCGACCATCTACTTCCAATATGCCGAGGGGGATCCGAACCGGCTGCTCGAGGCGCTGCGATCGCGCTACACGGTGCCGTCCGCGCAACGCCTCGGGATCGCTCGAGATCTGCACGAGGTGCGCTTCTGTTTCAAACAGGATGAAGCGACGGCGCAGGAAGTAAAGCAGCAAATAGAGCGGCAATCTGGCAGTCCTCTGGAAATTCATCGGATCGGCGTCAATGGATCCTGCGAGCGGGTGGCGAAGCCCGGCATAGTGGAAGTGTGGATCGGCAAGGTTGGGTGACGGCACGAAGGATGACTATCGGCATGGCGGTGGCGCGAAGCATCGTCGATTTCATTAGGGGAGAGGGCATTGTCCATCTCCCCCGATCCGCATTCGTCACGAAAATTCCGTCCGAGCCCTCGCGCCTTGACGGGCGTCGCCTCGAATCCGCTGCAAGAATTCAAGAGCGAGAGGAGACTGGCGCAGCCGCTTGCCGCCCCGCGGCGCAACGCCGGGATAAATTTTGCCCCGCGTCTAAACTATCCTGGAATCCCTCCGACAACCGTTCGTGAGGACAGCCGGCAAGGCCGTCGTCTCGAGTTGGTTGGGGGGAATGGATGGTTGCGATCTTTACCGGCGCCGGCACGGGGTTCGAGCGCGGCTCGGGAAATGTGCTGGGCTCGTCGGGGCTTTTGGGCTCGGCGGGTTTCGGGCGGAGCGGCGAGCAGGTCTCGCTCAATGCGGCGAACGGCAATCTGCTGGTCAGCCGCCGGGACGAGTATCTCGTCGGTCAGGGCGAGGATGTTGCCATCGGCCGCACCTATAACAGCCTCGGCAACTTCACCGACGACAATGGCGACAATTGGCGGCAGAGCACCGACCGGCGCGTTTTCGGCCTGACGGGTGTCGTCAACAATGCGGGCAGCACGGTCAGGCGGCGCTCGGGCGACGGCTCCGAGATCACCTATGGCTGGAACGGCTCGGCCTATGTCGCGACCGACGGGGCGGGTGCCTATGACAAGCTCACCTTTGGTGGCTCGACCTGGACCTGGACCGATGGCGACAGCCGGGGGCGTATCAGGATCGTGGAGACCTATGCCGCCTATGGCGCCGAATGGCGGATCACGGACCAATCGACATTGGCGGGGAGGACCAGATTCACCTATTCAGGCGCCAATCTCGCTCGGATCGAGAATGCCAATGGCGAATATATCGACTATCTCTGGTCCGGAAACAACCTGGTCGAGATCGTAACCGGCTATAAATGCCCGCCGGAGCAGCTGGAAAATGCGAAGCAATTATATCGCCTCTATGATGCGGCATTCGACGTCGCGCCCGACAAGGGCGGTTTTTATTATTATCTGACCTACCTGAACTTCGGCAGTACGCCTTTGCAGGTTGCGCAATCTTTCTACGGCGCCAATGCCCATGGCATCCACCAGATGTCCAATGCGGAATATGTCGATTTCATGTATCAGTCGGTGCTGCGGCGCTCTGCCGATCCTGATGGGCGTGCGCTCTATCTCGACGGTCTGAATTCCGGCTCCGTCGGGCGCGCGCAACTGCTGCTCTGGTTCGCGGACAGTCCGGAGCATCAGGCCTATCTGGCAACGCGGCCGGATCGGCAATTCTCCGGCATGCTGGAGATGACGCGCACGCGCTACGGCTATGACGGGCTCAATCGCCTTGCGACGGTGACGATCGACCGGACCCCGGCCAATTATCACATCGGCGACAATGACGTCTACACGACCAGCTATACCTATGTCGGCAGCTCGAAGCTGATCGATACGATCAGCGAGACCGACGGCTCCCATCTGAAGATCGACTATGACGGCGCCGGCCGGGTCATCGGCATGCGCCAGGCCGTGGAGAGCGGCGTCACGCGCGACACCGCTATCGCCTATGGTGCGGGCTATACCAGCATCACCGATCCCACCGGGCAGGTGACGACGCTGCACTATGATGGCGCGGGCCAGCTCGTCCGGATCACTGCGCCGGCGGCCTATGCCGGGGCGGCGGCGCAAGTGACGCAGTTCGCCTATGATGCGAGCGGCAACCTCACCAGCGTTGCCGATCCGTTCGGCAATCTCAGCAGCTACACCTACGACGCCAACGGCAATGCCCTGACCACGACCGACCGGCTCGGCAACACGGTCACGCGAACCTACAATAGCCGCAACCAAATCGTGACGGAAACGCGCACCGGATCGAACAAGGATTCGGCGCCCGCCAGCCATACCGCCCGGAATATCTATGGGCCGGCGGGGCGGCTGTTCTATAGCATCGGTGCCGAAGGGCGCGTCACCGCCTATACTTTCGATTCAAAGGAACAGCTGACCGAAGCCATCACCTATACCGGCAAGGCCTATGACCTGAGCGGGCTGGCGCCCTCGGCCATGCCGGCTGGCGCGCAGATCGGCAACTGGATCGCGAGCCTCGACGATCCCACTGCGGTCGAACAGGTCCGATATAGCTATGACGCGCGCGGCAACCTGCTGCGTGAAACACATTTCAGCGGCATCGCCGCGAACCCCGAGGGCTATACCGAGACCAGCTTCGTCTACGACCAGGCCGGACGACTGCTCCGTCGCCAGACCACCGGCAGGAATGCCGAGACTTTCGTCTATGATGGCCTCGGCCGCGTGGTGGCGAGCATCGACGTCAATGGCGGCAGGACCGAGATCGCGTTCAACGATGCCGGCATGCAGACGATCATCGTCCAGGCCAATGGCTATACCAAGGTTGCCAGCTACAACCGGGCGGGCGAGCTGGTCGCTTCTCATGACGGCGGCGACTATGTGGCGGTCGCCACCGAAGCCTATCGCTACGACGCCGCGGGCCGCTTGCGGGTGAAGGCCGATCCCACTGCGACCAGCTATTATGTCTACGACAAGGCCGGGCGGAAGATCGCCGATGTCAATGGTTTCGGCTGGGTCACCGAATATCGCTACGATGCCGCCGACCGGCTGGCGGCAACGGTGCGCTACGGCAACGCGGCGAACGGCGCGGCGCTGGCGCTCTTGGCGGATCCGAACTCCAATCCGGAAATGGCGGCGGTCCGCCCGGCCGCCTCGGCGAGCGACATCTGGAGCTGGAAGACCTATGACGCCGAAGGACGGGTGACCCAGGACATTGCCGGCGACGGTTCGGTCGTCACCTATGACTATGACGCGTCGGGCCGGCTGATCCAGACCGCGCAGCGGGCGAACAAGCTGGGCGCGCTGGCGCTGCTCAAGCAAGACGGGCGCAGCCTGGCGGCGAACCTGCTCTTGAACAGCGAAGGCAAGGGCACCGATCAATGGTGGGTAGGCTATGATCCGGCCCGCATGTGGAACGGGCAGTTCGTCGCCGGTACGGTAGACGGCAAGCCTTCGTTCCAGACCTATTTCAACGGCAACGGCGACGATCTCATGTCGATGGGTCAGGGGCCGTTCCTGGGGGTGAAGCCGGGCCAGCGTCTGGCGGTACAGGGATCGTTGCTGGCATCCGGCCCGGTGGCCGAGGCGTCGCTTGTCCTCTGGTTCAACGACGCCGACGGAAACATGGTCGGCAATCCCTGGATCGGCGCGGTGAACGGCCCGCAAAATGGCGCGACGCCGAAATCGGCGTTCGTCACCGTGCCTGCCGGCGCGGTGGTCACCCGATATGAAATCTACATGCGAGCCTCTGGGTCGGGTGCCGGCTCGTTCGGCATCGTCGCGCCGATGATCAGCGTGGCGGGTATCGGCCAGGCGGCGATGCCGAGCTTCACGCCGACGCCGCCGCCCGATTCCGAGCAGGATATCGTCAGCCGCCTCTTCTACGACAAGGCCGGCAACCGGATCGGCGCGCTCGACGGCGAAGGCTATCTGACGCGGACGGTCTATGACGCGGCCGGACGCAAGGTGCAGGACATCGCCTATGCCAATGCGGCCAGTGCGGCGCTGCGCGCCACGGGCAGCTTCCAGGCGCTGCTCGACAGCGCCGGCGCCAGTGCCACGGACCGGTCGACGCGCTATGTCCATGACGGACAGGGGCTGTTGCGCTTCACCATCGATCCGCTGGGCCATGTCACCGAGCTCGGCTATGGCGCAGGTGCCGATATGATCGGCCTGGTACGCCAGACCACCCAATATGCCGGTACGCTCGGCGCACTGTCGAGCTATGGCTATGCCAGCGTGAAGAACGCGGTGGCGGCGCTCGCGAGCAGCTCGGCCGACCGGGTCAGCTATTCCGTCCATGATGCTGCCGGCCGGCTCGCCTATGCGATCGACGCGGCAGGCGCAGTGGTGCGCTTCGACTATGACATGATGGGTCAGGTCATCAAGCGGACCGAATTCGCCACGCTCAATACAGTGGGCGGCCCTCCCGGCAAGGCGGCGATGGACAATTGGGCGGCGGCGAACGGGAATGGGGCGGATCGGGTCGCCCGCACCTATTATTCCGCGCGCGGCGAACGCAAGCTGGCCATCGATGCCGGGGGGTTCATCACCGGATACGGCATCGATGAGGCAGGCCGCGTCTTCTGGGTTTCGCGCCCCGACAACCCGGTCTCGGTGACCGACGCCTGGACGATCCGCGATGTCGATACCGCCTATCGCGCCGCGTCGGGCTACGCGGTCACGAGCAGCACCTATGACGCGGTGGGAAACCTCGTCTACGCCTTCGATGCCGAACGCGGTTTTCACCATTATCGATACAACGCCACCGGCACTCTTGCCGAGGATATCTGGATGGCAGGAACGGCGGACGAGTCCCGTACCGCCTATGGCTATGACGGCGCCGGCCGGCTGGTGGAGCGCTACGACGCCTATGGCACGGCCGAACAGGCGCGCACCCGCTTCGAGTATAATGGTCTCGGCGATCTGGTGCGGACGATCGACCCGAACGGCCACGCCACCAGCTATGCCTATGACAATGCGGGCCGAAAGATAAGCGAGACCGGCGCGCTCGGTCAGACCAGCCATTTCGTCTACGATGTGTTCGGCGACCTGATTGCCGTCGGCGACGCCAATCTCCGTTATACCTACAGCGCCTATGACCAGCTGGGCCGGGCGATCTCGGTGCGGGATGCCGGGAATGGCGTCACCGCAACCAGCTATACGGCCTTTGGCGAGGTCGACCGGATCGCCCGCGCGGGCGCGATTGCCCAATTCAGCTACGACAAGCTGGGCCGCTTGCTGACGACGACCGATGCCGAGGGCGGGGTCGAGACGAGCGGTTATGACGCGTTCGGCAACCGGATCCGGTTCGAGAACAAGCTGGGTGGGGTCACCGAATATAGCTATGATCGCCGCGGGTTGCTGGCGGAGGAAAGGGTCCAGGCGATCCGCGACGGGAGCGGCAACATCGTCACGGCGGCCTTCTCGCGCAACCGCTATGAATATGACGCGCGCGGCAATGTGGTGCACCGGATCGAGGCGTACGGCCTGGCCGAGCAGCGCGACAGCTGGTTCGCCTATGACAAGGCGAACCGGCTGACGTCGAAATGGGGCGAGGCGGTGTCGGTGGGGCTGTGGCAGGCCATGGCGACGCCGCGGGAATATTATCGCTACGACACGCGCGGCAACCTGGTCGAGACGATCGACGCGAACGGCGCGCGGACGCTCAGCTATTATGACGACCTGAACCGCAGGATCGCGACGGTGGCGCCGGCGGGGACGTCGGGCACGCAGGGCGTGCTGTCGACCTTCGCCTATGATGTGGCGGGCAACCTGACCGCGAGCCGCACCTGGGCGGCGCTGGTGGCGCTGCCGGGCACGGCGGGCGGGACGCCGCCGGGCAATCCCGGCGGCGCGTATCGCGAGACGGTCCACAGCTATGACGCGCTCGACCGGCTGAAGACGACGAGCGTCGCGGCCCAGGGCGTCGGCTATTGGAACGGCAGCGCCTATGCCTATGCGACCGACGTCACGCTGACCACGAGCTACGACTATGACGTGGTCGGGAATGTGGTGCGCACGACCAGGCCGGACGGCGCGGTGGTCCACAGCTATTACGACGCGCTGGATCGCAAGACCGCGCAGGTCGATGCCGGTTCCTGGCTGACGACGTGGAGCTATGATGCGGAGGGCAACGTGCTTTCCGAGCGGCGCTATGCGGGGCAGGCGACTGGCGTCTCGATCGCGGGCTATGGCGCGCCGGGCACGCAAGGCGACGACCGCGTCACCAATTTCGCGTACGACAAGATGGGCCGGCGCATCCGCGAATCGCGCTGGCTGGTCGAAACCTGGTCGCTGAACGCGGCCAATGGCCAGCTGGTCAGCGGCGGCGGCAAATGGGCGGACATCCAGTACAGCTACAACGCGCTGGGCGAGGTCCGGACCAAGACCGAGGCGACGGGCGACGTCACCACCTATAGCTATGACAATGCCGGGCGGCTGATCCAGGAGGCGCGTCCGGGCTTCAATGGCGTGACGCCGACGGTGCGCTACCAGTATAACGGGCTGGGCCAGCTGACGGTGACGCGGCAAGGCGATTTTTACGTCTCGGGCAACGACCGGATCAGCACCAATCTCTATGACGGGGCGGGCCGGCTGAGCGGGGTCAGCGACGCGCTGGGGCAGGTGCGCAGCTATTATTACGATGCGGCCGGCCGCAAGGTCGGGGAATATTACACGCGCGAGCTGGGCAATGGCGGATCGCCCGGCGCGGGCACGCTGGTGACCGAGGGGATCTCGTACCAGTACGACCTTGCCGGCAATGTCGTGCGCCAGGCGATCAACACGATCGCGGGCGGCAGCTGGAGCGAAGTGAGTTCCACGCAGAGCGCGTATGATGCGTTCGGCGCGATCACCGCGCGCGGCACCAATGGCGGGTGGCAGGAGCAGTTCCGCTACGACACTGCCGGGCACCTGGTCGCGTCCAATGCCGGCGACGGGGTGTGGCGGATCCATGTCTATGACAAGGCGGGCCGGCAGACGCTCGCCATCGAGAGCAACGGCAGCACCGATCTGTCGGGCATGTCGCAGGCGGATGCGATCGGCCGGATTGCCGGCGGCACGGTGACGGCGAGCGCGACCGTCTATGACGCGCGCGGCCAGGCGGTGCAGGCGGTGCAGATCCAGCGCCAGACCGCGGTGGGCGGTGCGGTGCAGAACATCGCGACGGCGCGGGGCTATACCGCGTTCGGCGAGCTGGCCTGGGAAGACGATGCCTATGGCCGGCGCACCGACTACAGCTACAACAATATGGGCCGGGTGACGCAGAGCCAGCGGCCGAGCGTCTCCGTCACTGCCGAGAACGGCACGGTATCGAGCACCCGCCCGACCGAGCGGATGTTCTACGACATCTCGGGCCGGCTGATCGGGACGCAGGACGCGAACAGCGTGCAGACGGGCTCGGGGGTGAAGACGACGCGCCAGTTGCTCGCCGGCACCGGCTATGGCGATAGCCCGGCGCTGGTGGTGCGCGAATGGCATCCGGACGGCGGCGTCGTCGCCAACAGCCATGACGTGTTCGGCGACCAGGTCGACAGCTGGGACGAGCTCAACCGCCATACGAGCATGGCCTATGACAAGCTCGGCCGCCTCACGCAGGTGACGCGGCCGGCGACGGCGGCGGGCACGCTGGTGCAATCCTATGCCTATGACGTGCTGGGCCAGCGCATCGGCGCGTGGAACAACGCCGTCGGCTATGCCGGCCGCGAGCGCACCCAATATGACGCGCTCGGCCGGATCACGCTGCAGATGGCGTTCGGCGGCGACACCACCACGACCAGCTATGGCTGGGACGGCGCCATGGCCACGTCGGGGCTGGGGACGTTCGGCGGCTGGGTGGCGACGACCAGCTATGCCAATGGCATGACCTCGGTTTCGCGCACCGACTTCCAGGGGCGGCTGACGTCCAAGACCGACCTGGGCGGCCATGTCACCAGCGCCGGCTACGACCTGGCCGGCCGGATGACCAGCCGCACCACCACCGGCGCGCATGGCACCGAGGCTTCGAGCTACGCCTGGCTGAACAACGGTCAGATCGGGTCGATCAGCACCAGCGCGGGCGGCATCGCCACCACCCAGAGCTCCAGCTACGATCTCGTCGGCAACAAGCTTACCGAATATGGCACCCGCGCCGGCATGGTGATCCAGAACGCCACCGCCAGCTATGATGCGCTGGGGCGGATGACGAGCTGGAGCGAGGCGGGGAACGGGACGACGCCTGCCGCATCGGTGAGCTGGCGCTACGATGCGAACGGGAACATCCGTTCGCAGAGCAATGTCCATAGCCTGCTGGGCGGCAATGGCGCAGTCTCGACGGTGGACGGGCAGCAGTCGCCGACCTTCTGGTATCGCTACGACACGATGAACCGGGTGGTGACCGATCGCGGGATGCTGTCGGGCGGGCAGATCGTGCGGGGCACCGTGGGCGTCGATCTGAGCTATGACGCGGCGGGGCAGCGGCGTTCGGCGCTGAGCGACAAATGGCTGCAGGGTCAGGCGCAGATCTGGGTGTGGTACCCGGATTTCGACCCCGCCTTGGGGCACGAGCTTCAAGTGGAGCAGCCGGGCTATAATGGCGACTACCAGCTCCAGGAGCGGAGCTATTACGGCCAGAGCCGCGAGACCTATAGCTATGACGGGCTGGGCAACCTGGTCTCGGCGGCAGTGACGGTCACCGGCTATGCGGACAATGGCGGCGGGTCGCTGGGCGGGACGGGCGCGATCGACCGGGAGATGGGCGGGGGCGTCTATCTCTACGACCTGCTCGGGCGGCAGACGCGGCAGACCGACACGGTGGAGGGCGGCACCGTCCTCTACGACCATAGCCAGGTCTGGGATGCCAAGGGGCGGGTGTGGCAGGACAATGTCTACCAGAAGCAGGGCGCCGACCTGGTCACCACCAGCACCACCAACTATTATTCGGACGATGCCGGCAGCGGCTATGCGCTGGGGGCGCTGACGTCGTCGGTGAGCAGCGGCTATCGCTACGTCAACGGCTACATCTACCAGGCTTCGCCGGGCGCGACGACGACGATCGGCTATGCGTGGTTCGACGGGGCGGTGCAGGCGCAGGTGTCCCATGCGGTGGCGGGGAGCGCGGCGCAGAACAGCTGGTACACCAATGGCGCGAGCGGCAGCTTCCAGTCGGCGAGCGTGCAGGACGGGCGGCCGCGCACGATCACGGCGACCTATGACGCGCTGGGCCAGGCGATCCGGCGCGACGAGGAGGACGGCAATGCGTGGAACCCCGCCACGTTCGGCGGCGGGGATCCGCACGAGGTCTGGTACCGGTTCAACGGCCGGCAGCTGGGTTATACGGGCAATGACGGGACCTGGGACAACAGCTATGCCGGCAGCCTGAGCGACCGGACGCGCACGGTGTGGGGCGGCTCGGGGGCGTTCCGCTACGGGATGACGCTGGGCACCGGCCATGCCGACTTCAACGAGCGGCTGACGCCGATCAACAGCTATGGCCAGGGCAGCGCCAGCGGAAGCTACACGGCGCGGGGCGGCGAGACGCTGTCGAGCATCGCCTCGGCGCTGTGGGGGGATGCGGGGCTGTGGTACCGGCTGGCGGCGGCGAACGGGCTGGGGGCCGACGTGCCGCTGTCCGCTGGGCAGACGCTCTCGGTGCCTGCCGGGGTGATGCGCAACACCAACAACGCATCGACCTTCAAGGCCTATGACCCCCTGCAGGCCTATGGCGACACCTCGCCGACCACCCCGCAGCCCCAGGCCGCCAGGAAGAACAAGTGCGGGGCCTTTGGGGCGATCCTGATGGTTGCCATCGCGGTGGCGGTGACGGCGCTGACCCGGGTGCCGTTGGCGAAGCTGTTCGCCGGATTGGGGGTGGGCAGCGCGGCGCCGGCGGGGGCTGCGCTGC